>PVHY01010545.1:28046-51550 GCA_004024945.1 Uropsilus gracilis
AGCCTATGAAGCGGCAGGGGCTAGGGATCGCGGTTCGAGTCCCGCCTGGGGCCCGTAGTGAGACCTAGTTCCAAAAAAATAGCTGGGCATGGTGGTGCGTGCCTGTAATCCCAGCTACCTGGGAAGCTGAGGCTGGGGACTGCTTGAGTCTGTGGTACCCCGGGCAACGAGAGCCTGCGGTTCCACAGACAAAAATAGCGAGACCTAGTCTCAAAAAAAAAAAATTAAAAATAAATAAATAAATAAATAAAAATAAAAATAAAAAAAGAAGGCAGGAAAAAAGTTTGGTGTGTGTGGGGCTTGGGGGGGAGAGAGAGAGAAAGAGAGAGGCACTTGCCCATAAAGACCAACTAGAGTTGCTAAACCCACTGGGGGTTTGTTTATAGGAACTAACTTGTTTCTGCTTTTCTTTTTAATTCCTCAGCCAGGATTGGGCTAACGGTGACTGTGTATTTGTCACCCATACTAATGACAAGAGACAAGCCAGCTGCCTGGGAGCCAGAAATTAAATACCACTAAACACATGATGAATGTAATTGTTTTGAAGTATAAGAACTTCTAGAATAAAAACCTGCTGTAAGGCTAAATTTTGAAAACGCAGATATCCAAGCCAAATTTATTCAAGAAATGTTGTTTTGTCATCTTAATAAGTATACAAAATTTCAGTTTTTTTTCCAACTGACCACAGTGTTTTCTTTGCTTTGAACAGTGATAATTGTATTAATTTGGGAGGTAGGTTTAATCTGGGTTTCTATCCTGACTCTCATATTTTCATTAACCACTAAGGTTTTGTAATATGTACAAAAACTTACATTTTTTAATCTTCCAATTTGCTGAAGATACAGTTTAGTTTATTAAGAATCAGATAATAAAAGCAAATGTTAATACACGCTTTTGATTGTATTCCATTTTATCATTGTTGATGTGTTCAGAAAGCTTCTGCATTAGTTATAGAAGCTATTTTGCATCAGGCAAGAGAGTAGGAGAACCATTTTAGAAATAGTATTCAGAGACTACCTGATTGCTTTGCATTTATTTTGTTTTTGGGTAATATATTCTTACCTTAAATCACTTTTCTCAAAAGTATTCATGTAGAGAAAGAACAAAAGAGAACTGGCTTAATGTCACTGTCTTATTTTGAGGTACTAACCCTTTTGAGAATCTGCTGAAAATTGTCAACCCCTTGCTAGGAAAAATATGCATCTATACTCATAGTTTTGTAGAAAATATCTACAAGTTTACAAATTTGCTTCAGAAATTTCATTAAACATAATTTGGGGTTAGTTCAAGTATAAAAGCATTTTTTAAATTGGGTCTTAAGTCAGACTAGATGAAAATCTTCAGGATATGTATGCAAGCAGTGTTAAGTAGTGAGCAAAATTATATAATGTCCTCTAATTTGCATACATTAGTACTCTTGCATGTATGTTTTCTCTGGGGAATGCCCCATATTCCCACAATGATTCCTATATCCAGGAGGGTCTTCTATTAGAGAACTTAGCACAAAAAGACCATGTCTCGTATGCAGTGTCTAGATCCCCAGGATTTACATGCCATCTCAAAACTATAGACTGAGATAGAAGACATTTCATTTGACCTTAGGCTACCAAGGGGAATCTTTCCCAGGAATCATTCTGCTCTAGAAATGAGAGATCTGATGCTATAGATGTCACCTAGTTCCATCTTTGTTCAGGAATAAAACTGATTTTGCAGTGTGTGCTGAGATTTCTCAAAACTTAGCTCTATTCTTTTCCATACATTTTTTATTTCTGTGGGAGTTTTAAATATCATACATGTGAACTCACACTGGAAAATGTGAATGCTGAGAATTCTTAGAACTAGGAGTCATGCATGAGGTAGAGAGAAGGAGGTTGAAAGGACAGAGTGTATGTTTTAGGATCAGTCCATGTTGTAACCATATTCCCATGAGGTTAAATGTAAGACTAAATTAAGTTAAGCTTGAGGATAATTTTGGAAAGTTATGTTCCAGTTATCTGGGATTAGTGAAATTGGAACAAAACAAAATAGCACTAGAATAGTGGGTTGTTGCTTTTTTAACACAGGGTCATTTTCTGTAGGCTAAATCTAGAACTTCTGGTTTCCAGAGGCAAGATTTTGCTTTCTTTCATGACAGTGTTTTCGTAGCTTTTTTCATGATCTTTCTATATACAGTATAGAGTGATAATTGGGAATATTCCCACAAAGACAGTGAAAAGGACAGTATTTGAGAATTTTCATGTACCAAAACAGTGATTAATTAGATCTAGTGATTTCTGCCAAGCACAGAAAAATGGCATTAGACAGAGTTAGTGCAGGTAAGAAGGATGGGAATAAAAATCTGTGTAGCTCTAAATTTGTTCCCCAAAAGCATATTCTGGCACCTTGAACTTTTAGGTCGCAAAACAAGAGGACACAGCATTTTTTAGTTCTGATTCTTGCATTTAAATGTCAGTTCTGGTAAAGTTCTGGGAACTTTCTCTCTAGTTCCAGATTGAGTTCTTTCCTAAGTGTTACTGTAGCACCCTACCGCTGTTAACATTTATAGGGTCACCTCAATAGTGCCTGCACTGTATCCTCTTATAGACTGCCTTCTATGAGAAGAAGGCATTAATAACAACTTATTTTCTCATTCCCTTCTGGAGAAGAGCTGAATTTCACTTGCGTTTTTTGATATGTAGATAATTCTCTTTTTCCGTACTTTAAATCAGTGTTTAAAATTAAATTTTCTTTCTAGCATTGACTTGCTCCTAATTCACTACATAATTCTATAATGAATTCTATTATCTCTTAGAAAACTGTTGAGGCCTAAAAATCAATATGGAATATAGAGCTTAGAAAGTACTCTTTCTTGATAATTTAAATTTTTTGCCATGGGTTAAAGATTTGGTGGTTACCTAAAGCAATTTTTTAATTTTAAATACAAATGTTTTCTTATCTTATTTAAATGAATTATATTGATAGGGACATTAAAAACAGCTTGGGGAACTATTGTGCAGCAGAGAGAGGGGTAAGTAGATGCCTCCTGACTAAACTAAGGCCTACCTTCGGGAGTGAAAAGGGGTCCAGAGATTCTGATTATTAGGTTTAAAATTGTGTTTTAGTGATACATTATAGAATTTTATTTCCAACTTTGACTTTAACTTTGGAAAAAATAGTCAAAAACTAAAATATCAAATTCAAAAGAAAAATAATTTTCTAGAAACACAGCAACAAGCTTTTATTACTTTAATCAGAAGTTGAAATAAGAAAACAAAATATAATGGAATGTTGACCATTAATTATTTCAGGAAGCTTTTGTGTGCTGTTCATGACAAGCACTGTGTAGGACAACAGTGAGCCAAGCCACTTGGTCCTTGTCTTTATAGAGCTTAACATTTCATAGGAGAGATGCAAATAATGACTTAATTAAAGGAAAGATAAGGTACAACGAGCTATTCTAAAAACATTAAGAAGTCAGAAGACTGTAATAGAACCAAATGAGATGGATTAAGACCTAGTGAAGAATTATATGAGTAAGCTAAAATAGAGACCATCTTATTATTTTATATTGTTTTTTTAGTTTAGAACTTTCATCAATTGGTAAGTTAAGTTTTTCAACTTTACAAGAAATTACATTGGAAACTATTGGAAAAATAAAGTTTTTTTACCCACTGACCCCCTGCCTAGAAAAAAAAATTGAATTTAATTGAATTATTCAGGGTCTTGTGAAGAAAATTTTTTAAACTACTAAAAACTTTTAAAGGGCTTGTGTAAATGGTGAGATGTGAACCTTTATATTGCCAGGATTGCTGGGCACCGTGGCTCGTGCCTGTAAGCTTCAGCCTATCAAGTGGCCCGGGTTAGGAATTGCGGTTCAAGTCCCACCTGGGGCCCGTAGCAAGACCTAGTTCCAAAAAAATAGCTGGGCGTGGTGGCGCGTGCCTGTAATCCCAGCTACCTGGGAAGCTGAGGCTAGAGATTGCTTGAGTCTGTGGTACCCCGGGCAATGAGAGCCTGCGGTTCCACGGGCAAAAATTAGCGAGACCTAGTCTAAAAAAAAAATATATATATATATATATATATATTTATTTTTTTTTTGCCGGAATTTTTTTTTCAAGTTGGTAGAACTGATTGTTGAGTCAGTCTATGTAATTTTTAAGAATCATTGATAAATAAGTAAGGTGTTTGAAGATTGGAGAAGCAGCAAAAGAATTGGAATACTCTCCTCATGCACAAAACATTTGCATTACCTTCCTACCACAAAATTGTTCCATGGTGTGACTTTAAGAATATTGGCCTAGTTGCAGAGAAGGATTAAAACAATTGGAGTGGACTATGAGGCTGCCAGAAGGGGTTGATAGAAATAAGGAATTCTAGTGACTAATGAAATGTACAGGGTCACAAGAATACACACCCTCACCCAGGAAAAGGACATTGTGCCAGAAAAGGAAGAGACTTAAGGGCTAAACATGAACCAACAAACAGTAACGAGAGAGGAGGTAGAGTGACTAGTGGTGGTGGTGGTCAGATATCTTGAAGTGGCCCTTGGAGATCAGTTTAGCTGGAGCATTGAATGCCTAAAGGATAGTAATGAGAGAAGACTTGGAAAAAGGGCAGATAAAGTCCTTTTTCATTTCATCTCTCATTACTGTCCTTTATGTATGTCCAGTGCTCTGGCCAAAGTGGGACTGGTGAAGGATCGGATACAGAAGGTTGTTAAAAGAAGTAGTGGAACCTGACCTTGGGTCATTAATTCAGAACAACAAAAAAAGGAAGGGCTAAATGATTCTTATGAGCAAAAAAGAAAATGGCTTTTGAGCAAGAAATTTGGGGTTTGAGCAAAAAAAAAATGCTAGAGGAAAATGTATTGCTTTGTTCTCACCAAATTTATAACAAGATGATACCTTTACAATAGCTGCTTAAAATTAAACTGTAATTTTTCATTCTAAATAATTGATCTCCCCATATTTGTGCAGAGGTTAATGAATGAATCCACTTGAACAAACAAATGGTTACAAGGGTGGTATTGTCTGGTTGACTCACTGAAGGAAACATTGGGTATTATTTCTTGGTGCTATTGCATCATCTTATTTTCTTTTTGGCAAGCTATCATTCTCATATCATTCTCTGGTCGACTGCCCCCTTTTTTTAGAATTGGCAGTTTTCCACTTTTGTGGTACATGGTCTACTCTCCTCATCCGTGCTCCTTCAAATGATAAGCTTCTCAGGCTAATTGAAGTGGGAACAGTAAGAAGTAAGAAACTGTATTTGGGCTCTTGGTTATTGTTCACACAGAGGCTAAAGTCAGATCAGTTTCAGTTTATTATCTTATGGTCATGGTTCCTGGAGGCTAGTCCTCACGTGTACTAGTCTGACATCAGCCTTTTATATCCCCATGGTATATAAAAGCTTTTCTTAGGGGGTACCCTTTTGCTGTAATCATACCTTTCAAATTTTTGTTATTAAATACCTTTTTTTTAAATAAAATAATTGTGAAAAAGAAAATTCTTCTAAGAGCCAGGCATGGTGGCATGCACCCCTAATCCCAGCGCTGGGAGACTGAGGCCAAGGATCACTTGAGTCCACGTGTTTGAAACTACCCCAGGCAACATAGCGAGATCCAGTCTCTAAAAGAAATAAAAGAAAGTTCTTCTAGTTTTGTTTCTGTTTAAGAAGTGAAATATTAAACTTTTTTTTTGGCAATAATGGCTCTTTAGCAAGAAACTATAGTATGGTATACTAGCATATTTTGGGAAACTATTTTAACTTTTTAAAAATTTGTCATTGACATGCATCATCTTTAAATATACATTCTTAAAATACAAATATAAAATTGTATTGTTATTCACCATTAATGGATTTTATCTTGCATTTTTAAAAATAGTGCAATTATTTTAATGGCTGTAAGATATCCCATCATGTTGATATAACATCACTTAAACTATTTCCTATTGGGCATTAAAACAAACATTTTTTAACTTTCCTATTAGAGAAGATATGATATGAATTTTGAATATGGTTTCAGTTTTTACTCGTTTAATTAAACACCTTCTTGAGAGTAAACATTCCTCTCTAAGTGTTTACTATTTTTATTTTACCTTATGTGAATTCTTTATTTCTGTATTCATGTAACTTTTGAAACCCTAAAGTTTATTTGAAATATCATATAGAATAATATAATTGAAATAGAAAACTTTGTCAACCATGTATCATAGGATAATACCTTTCTTTGTATCAGAAATATTTAGATTTTATATAATTTAATCCATCAATACTTTTAATCCATCCTTTACTTTTATTTTTCTATTGTTTTTAGACTGAGGAAGTTCCCATTATTCCATAGGTCAAATAAACACATTTGAATGTTCTCCTAGTTTTACCCATAAAAGTTGTGCTGTAGATGTGACTTTACCTGCAAATGTGATCTAATGTCCTATTTCTCAAAGAGTGGTTCAGCGATCACCTGCATTTGTAAACTTGCACTACTTGAGTCAACATATTGGGAAGTATGTAATAATGGTAATAACCATTTCTAATAATCATAATCTAAGAATGCACTTATTAGAACCCTATTGCTGCTGTAAGAATTACAAATGTATGGCTTATTTATAGTACCACAGCTGTAGATATCAGAAATTTTAGATGGGTTCAAAGGGCTCTAATCCTTTTGGAGATTCTAAAGAAATATCTGCCATCTTGATTTTTCCAGCTTCCAAGGGCCTTTTATATTACTTGACTTATGCCCTTTCCTCCCTCTCCTGACCTAACAAGGGATGCTTTCATTGGACCCAACAGGACTATTCAATAAATTTCCCTATATCAAAGTCCTTAACTTAATCCCATCCTCAGAGTTTTGCATATCCACAAATTTCAGAATTGGGACTTCAGCATCTTTGGTAGGATATTATTATTCTGTGACCCAGTACTTAAGGCAAATTAAGATTTGTCTAAGTGTATGATATATAGTCAATGTTTTCCCTTCAATTATATATACTCAAGCCATTATTAAGTAATATTTTGTTCTGTCTTTGGAAGATTATATAAATTAGAAACCTTAAAGTTTCATGTGTAATTAGTCATTTGGAGAGCTATCTCATCTATTTCAGTAGTCTTTTAATATCCAACAAAGTAAAAACTTTGTAATTTTCGTTTTGTTGTATGTGTTCCTTATCCTGACTTTAAAAGCCTTTATGGGCAGATTTGCCTTACATGTGTTTTTATTTGAGTCTTTCTTCCCCTAGTTTTGAAAATATTTGGTTAAAAAGTTACAGAAGTAGTACAAAGTGTTTGGAAGAAGATTCTAACAAACAAAAAAGCACATTAAGAAATAAACAAAGCTGAGCGGTAAATGCCTGTAAGCTTCAGCCTACAGCTTCAACCACTCTGGGGCTGGGGATCGCGGTTCGAATCCCGCTCAGGGCAACATAATGAGACCTAGTCCCCAAAAAATAGATGGGAGTGGTGGCTCACACCTGTAATTCCAGCTTCCTGGGAAGCTGTGGTTGGGGATTGCTTGAGTCTGTGGTACCCCGGACAGCGTGAGCCTGCAGTTCTCCAGGCAAAATAGCAAGACCTAGTCTTAAAAAAAAAAAGAAAAGAAAGAAAGAAAGCTGCTAATTCCTCCTTACCTCTTATGCCCAGGATCCCAGGATGAACAACGTCTGCAGTTTCATGCATGTGTAGATCTTTTTTTCCCCCCATCATATAGTTGCATATTAAATATCTTAAAACTCTTAAAAATTGTTTATTAAAAATGTTGTGCTTGATTTTACAACACTGTATATGTTCAGGGGTATAGGTTCACAACTTTAAATGTATGTTACCACATAGGTAGGGCCACATACCCCATGTTACTGATTATCACTTGATCTTTTCATACAACAGTGTTCATGAACATCTTAGAGACATACAAATAGATAACTTAAGATAACTCCTTAATTTTAATTTCAGAAAACAAGACATTTTTAAGTCTAAGTATAT
Source organism: Uropsilus gracilis (assembly GCA_004024945.1). Lineage (NCBI taxonomy): Eukaryota > Metazoa > Chordata > Mammalia > Eulipotyphla > Talpidae > Uropsilus > Uropsilus gracilis. The sequence continues at coordinate 36,006 of PVHY01010545.1, forward strand.
TCTATCACTGAAATTCAAATTAATTGAGCAGACTGTATTTTTATTTGCTAATTGAGTAACTTTAAGTGTAGAAGTCAACCTAACCCTATCCCATAGCCTCAAAATTAGCTACAAAGCAAGAAGTTTCATGTTTCTGTTTTTTTAGATAAATTGTATAAACGTACAGTGTTATATGTATTTTTAGATGCATTTTGTTACAGCTTCCTTCACTTGATGTATTTTACCAGTTTTTTATGCTATCACAACAGTTTTTTTATACATATATATATGACATTGTTGTCTACCCTGAGGCTCGTGAATCATCTTTATCTCTTGAGCCCACCCCCTCCCCCAACTTTACTCTCCTCCCCCTCTCTTGCTCTGTGCTTTAGTTCTATTGGAAGTTTTAAATTTTTCTTGTTCATTTGTTTGTATGCTTACCCTGTACCCCTCATATAAGTGAGACCATCCCATATCTCTCTTTTCCTTTCTGACTTATTTCCACTAACATGATTCCTTCTAGCTCCAACGATGTTGCTGCCAATGACATGAGTTTTATCACAACAGTTTTTAAGTTTAAGTACTACACTTAGTGTAATCAATTATGACTTTTTAAAAAAAGGATAAAGTACACAGTGCTAGCTTTTGAACACCAAAGGAAATATTTTCAAACTTCGAGTGATAATCAAATATAATGACTTTTGTTTTAGGCTTAATCCATTTCTGAATTTTCATGTATCTGAAACCTTTTCTAAACAACTGTTTTCTGTTGTTGAAAACAGGTCATGAGATCTGAATTCTGCTCAACAGAGGCAGTGTTGACTAGTGAACTAGTTACTGAAATGCATCTAAGATACGCCAGTTTTAGAGATTTTCTGTGTGTTCTTGGAAAGATATGTAACATTGTGTAGACTTTCTCATATATTTCTTTAATCTTTCACCAAAGAGAATTTATGAAAATAATGAGGTAAACTCCATGAAAGTACTTGTAACTCAAAGAAATTGCAATTTAAATAAAAAGTGTTGTGTTGACTTTAATGTAGTTTTAAACAATTGACGCCACTAGGCTTAAAAAATAAAACTATGCATCAATTTGCTTTTAGTTATACTTTTAAGATACAGATTTTAAAATCAACTTAATAATGGAGTTTAGCTCAGTTTTACATATTTAGAAAAGCCAAGTGTGACTTTTTGATAGCATCAAGCTAATACTTTAGTTGCCATAGGTGTGTGTGGAAGAATATCTTAAAGATTTTATAAAAGCTGAAAACTTCTCATATGTAGTGGTACAGAGATTTGAATTCAAAACTCTACAACTTTTTAAGGGGGAAGGAAAGTTAGAACCAGCTGATATGTGGGTTTTTTTTTTTTTTACTGTATGTAAAAACATGAGCTCGTTGTAATTTCCTTATTCCTTATCCTCTCCTTGTAAAATCCTTATTCTTACAATAATTCCTTATTCTTATGCTCTTGTACAACTATGAGACCAAAATGATTTTAAAAACTAAATACAGATAAAAGCTATAGAATCAGTAAACTTTAAGTCATTATGTGTGTTACAGTTAGTAGCCAAAATGTGGTATTATGGGCCAGGTTCTTTTGACTATGCTATGGCTTGACATTTGCTTGTCTTTTACATACTGTCAACTCTTGTCAGTGCCCCAGACCACAGTGACATTCTGCACATACAACACAAAAACATAATTTGTGGTTTACATCCACCTTTTTCCTTAGCAGCCTGGAATTAATAAAGTCATGCAACTTAAACTACAAAGCTATAAATGTAAATTGTAATTGTAAACATGAATTTGGCACTGATATAAGGCAGTTCTTTGTTATCATTGCTTGGCTTACCCAAATAATACAGAATAGGCTTTGCTTATTTTTAAAAATTATATTGAAACATCACATCAGAATGTTCACAAAACATATTTTGAAAAGCTCTTCTACCTCTTTGATATATGATGAATGGCTAATGCAAATTCACAACTATGACTGAAAATACAATTCCATATGTATGTTAAAAGTGAGGCTCTTGCTTTGCTATTATTGCCACTACTTTCTCTGTATGGCTCACCTTGCCTAATGTCCTCATTTTCTTCCCATTTCGTAGTCTTAATCTTTTACCTAGAGCAGTTCTGTCTGCATATTAGAATTAGGTAGGATGCTTTTAAAAGAATATAATGTGCAGTCTTAATGAGTCCCCAAGTTTTGTGACTGTTTTTATGTGTGTGTGTGTGTTTTTGTTTTTTAAGATCACTTGTATATTTAGCATACAGCTAGAATATAAAACCCTATGATTCTAGGACTAGTGAAAATTTTTGCCTTATTTTATTAAATATCAGTAGAACTATATATATATTAAGGTACTTGTACATACTATATGCCAGATACTGTGTTTGGTTTAACATAGTTTACCTATGAAGTCAACAATGGTATGAGTTATTTTCAGAAAGTAAAGTTTTCAGAGAATAACTTAGTGTCCCTGAACCACCTAGTTATTAGCAGCAGAACTGGGATTCAAAATATAAACTGTGTCTGTGGAGACATGAAACTAAAAATATTTAATGTTATTTTATCCCCACTATTACAATATAGATTTACTTTAACCAATCATTACTAAGCCTGTATAATATGCTTTTGATGAAAGTACCTTTGCTTTGAGTTGGATTAGAAGTGAAACTGCAGGGCCGGGCACGGTGACTCGTGCCTGTAAGCTTCAGCCTGTGAAGCAGCCAGGGCTAGGAATTGCGGGTCAAGTTCCGCCTGGGGCCTGTAGCGAGACCTAGTTCCAAAAAAATAGGTGGGCGTGGTGGCGCGCGCCTATAATCCCAGCTACCTGGGAAGCTGAGGCTGGGGGTGGCCTGAGTCTGTGCTACCCTGGGCAATGAGAGCCTGCAGTTCCATGGGCAAAAATAGCGAGACCTAGTCTCAAAAAAAAAAAAGTGAAACTGCAAACTTGGGGAATGTTATGGTTTGTGGGCTCTCACCTGTGTGCTTACAACTGCAAGACACACTCAAACTCAGAATGTAACAAAAAAACAGGGTTTATTTGCAAGGGGGAAACTGGGAGAGCTAAAAAGAGAAACGTATTTCAAAGTCCACAAATGGCCATACGAACCAAAAGCTGCACATGAAAGATGGCGTTGACCCTTCAATGAAAACCTAGAACTGGTGGCACACTATTAAGTGGTGGGCCAGGACCCAACACATGGTATCAACTGGAGTTGATAGATGGTACTCCTGGAGCAGCCAGCAGCAGCAATCCAGAAGCAGGGCTGGACAGTACCAGAGCAACAACAACAGGAGACAGCCTAGAGGTGACATGGGAACCAATTGGTAATCAGGCAACTCCAATGAGGGAGCAGCAGAGAGCTCTTAAAGTAGTGCTAGACATGCTGAAATGCCAGGCACTGGTGGTCAACTCAGGCCCTGGTAGCCAACTCATAGAGGTGCCGAAATTGTGCCAAAAGCAGGAACTAATCTATGATGAGAAGCAACAAGTTGGAGATCTAAAGCAAAGATCATTCCAAGAGAGTATGTTGGACACTGGAAATCTGAAGACATGAACTGACAGTTCTTTCACGCAAAGTGTAATACATTTGCTGCCTTTTTTTTTTTTTTTTTTTTTTTTTTTTTTTTTTTTTTTTTTTTTTTTTTTTTTTTTTTTTTTTTTTTTTTTTTTTTTTTTTGTGCCTTTCAGGGTACTTTTGCTTCTCACCTTGGTCCCAGCAGCAACGTGAGTTTCAAAACTGATTGGTGCATTTTTAAAAATGGCATGGTATTCAAAACCCAAACCCAACCAAGCATGAATTCCCAACTTGTGCTGGAATCAGCCATCTCTCCTGGTATGGTAGTGGTCACAGTGTGGGGGTTGCAGCAGAACTGGGCACTTTACACTACTGTACCACCAAACAAGGAACTGGGGAACTCCTCTTACAGAAGTATATAGCTATCTTTTTCTTCTTTGATGAAGAAGTTTGTTGGATAAAGGATTTGACTCAAAAGTCTGGATTTCTTTTCAAAAGAGTGAGAATTATTATTAGCTCACTGTGTTCTTGAATCTCTTAACATACGCATTTTAATTTTATAATTGTTTATTAAAGCAACACTATGTTGTAGCATGTCAGTTTCACTGATACTACTAATGCACACCACATCTTCTTAAGATACTTAAGATACTTTAATTGAAGATGATAAAACAATTTTAGAGTTACCACATTTGGCTGATCTAAAGATACTGCTTCTGTGTTTTAAATCTTTGAAATCAGATTCTTTTGTACACTTGCTGGCACATTATAATTGGCAGATTTTTTTTCTTAGTGAAAGAATAATCATATCTTAAAATTTGTGACATCTTAGATTTGATGAATCAACAACAGTGACTACATGAGTGACCATCCCATTTATAATTGGTCTGTTTGGATGGAGAGGTAAAAAAGTATGATGGTTAAATTTGTGGGTTTGGGGCAAGTATCTTGACTTTTTACCATTAATGTTGTTGTGAAGATTAAGTAAGATAAAATACTCATCACAGTGTCTGGCACATAGTAATAGTTTAAGTGCAGCTGTTATGGTGACATTCTAACGATGAGTGTCAAATCTGCTAGAGAATCCACAACCACAGATCAGAGAACAGCAGTCTTCTGTGTAAATGAAGGAAATCAGCCATTCTTTGAGCTGTTTTCTGTAGGCAAGACCATTTATAAGCAGAAATCCAACTACCATCAAATTGATACTTCCCGAACCACTGTATTTACAGAATGCTGAAAGCCAACATTATAAAATATACTCTATTACTCATCAGGGAATTTTATTCTGGCATGTTCTCAAAATACTGATTTGATTTAGATGGTCAGTAGTCTAGCCCAAGGGAATTTTGTCTAAGAAATTCAGTAACAGAGGTTAGATGAGAAATAAGAACTATACTTTCCTCAGCCATTTAACAATTTTTTACTTGTAATGCAAGTCTAGTAATAAATGTTACAGAAGTTGCATATCTCCGTTCTTTTTTTTTTTTTTTTTTGAGACTAAGTCTCACTATGTTGCCCAGGGTAGTTCCAAACCCGTGGAATCAAGTGATCCCTTGCCTCAGCCTCCCAGGTAGCTGGAATTACAGGTGTGTGCCACCACACCTGGCTATTTTTTAGAGACCAGATCTCACTGTTGCCCGGGATAGTCTCGAACCCATGGACTCAAGCGATCCCTGGCCCCAGCCTCCCAGCGCTTAGATTACAGGCATGCGCCACCACACCCGGCTTCAATTCTTTCATTAATAACTTCTCTCTTTTCAAACCTAGAAGTTGTCCAAGTATATTCATGTTTACTGTGCACTAGAATAAAAAGCCGCTTATTTTTCTTTGATAGTAAAGAGGCCAAGGTTGGTCTTAATGAACTCTGTTTTTTTGAGTACACAAGAGAGCATTGGACATTTTTACAATTTTACTGAACTGAAAAAGATTAAGGTTTCAAAGTAAGATATCTTCTACCTGGAAAGCCATAATATCCAAAATGAGAGAACTTTTAAAAAGGGTCACACAAGAAAAGAATAAGTGTCCAAATTCTTTTAATACCAGGAATCTCATAGATTTATCTGTGTGAGGAGCTTCCTAGAATCTGTTCCCTGAGGTGAGAGCCTAGCTCTGAGTTATTTTTTGTGTAAAATGAAAAAGTATGAGTCTCTATACTCAAAAATGGTTACAACTAGTGTTAATGGAGAGCAGTCTCTTAGAGATGGTTCTCCACTTGCTGATAACATCTGTATTCTTGGGTAAATGATTTTGCAAATTTAGTTTCTAATTTATAAAATGGGAGCCACATCACATTATTTTAAATTTAGCAGGCATTTCTATGGTGCTCACTTTATGCCAGGAAATATTCTAGATATTTTATAAATAACTCAATCCTTGTAACTACCTTTTGAAGACTAATAGTATCCCCATTTAATGAAGGAGAAAACTGAAGCAAAGAGAGATTATGTAACCTGTATGGACCAAAAGCTGGTAAACAGCATATTTAACTGAGCTCAGAGTTCATGCTCAACTATTTACTAAATGCTGTATCTTGAGAACTAAAATGAGGAAGGCACATGACAAAACACTTGATAGTTATCATTGTTTAATTGTAGTCACTAGTTTTTCTGTCACTAAAATCAATTTTGCCTGTTATTTAATTTCTCATGACACACAAGTCAAGTTGCCCTAGAGATAAAGAAACCTAAATTCTAGTTTATAATATATTACAGGAAAGCTGATGTCTTTGTATATAATATCTTCCACTTATTCTTAACACATTTTCATATACACTATATATATGTTTGTTATATATGATAAACATCAATATATGAGATTCTAGCTATTTTTTAAAAGAAAGGTGTTTTAAATTCAAAGTTTCAATTTTTAACACTAGAACTATATGCTATATGTACATGTCTTCATGAAGTCCTTTATTAAATAATCAAGCTATGATCAACATGGGAGGAATTCTACAAAATAATAATTCTAATTGAAATACATGACCATAGTAATGCTTTTATTTATATTATTTTATGGAAATATAGGCCTTATTTTTTTAACACCAGAGAATGGCAGGTTAACATTTCACTTACGTATTTTTGAGTTTACAGAACTGATAATATTTTGTTATTTGAATGTATGTCACTGTGTTTCTATACCTATATGTTCATAGTATCCTACAAATTCATTATCATGTGTTTTTCTAAACATAGCATTTTCACTTGCATTGTAGATATCTTCCTTGTCAAAAGTAGATGTGTATCATTATTTTAGATATAACTGTATGTTGTTTCACATTTAGGTTATTCTAGTTTTTTTATTACATTTTTTAACTGGAGCAAGCATTTTAATAAATAGCTTGACTATTTAATTTTATGTAGATGCTCTGTTAATTCCTGGTTATAAATTAATAGGAAAACTTTAGTTTATATTACCAGATAGTCCCCCATGAGGTTGAAAGGGTGTTATTGTTAGAGAAATACTGTCCTTATTAGCAATCTCCCAGATTGTTCTTTTCCTTCTCTTGGCATTTTATTCCATATTATTAGGTACGTGGGATCTTTCCAGTACCTTACGCTTTAGAACTGAGCAGCATATATGGCCACGCAGTGATGCTGGGAAAGATAAATCTTCCATTCCCTTTAGACAGAGCTTTGAAGTTGCTCTGAACTATCTGACTTCTTGTTTCAAATTAAGGATCCAAATACACCAGTGTTTGATGTACTGGTTCAGAGGGTTAACTTGTCCCAAACTCTTCCCTTGTTTTTTTTCTGAATACTTCAGTCTGGGCACGATGGTGTGTGCCTGTAAGCAGCAGCCTAGGAAGCCGCTGTGGGAACCAGGGATCGCCTTTCAAGTCCTGCCTGGGGCAACGTAGCAAGACCTAGTTCCAAAAAATTAGCTGGGCATGGGGTGCACGCCTGTAATCCCAGCTACCTGGGAGGTAAGGCTGGGGATTGCTTGAGTCTGTGGTAACCCGAGCAATGTGAGCCTGTAGTTCCACGGGCAAAAATAGCGAAACCTAGTCTCAAAAAAAAAAAATACTTCTGAAGATCAGAATTTCAAGGATTATACTTCTGGTGGTTATCACTTTCTCTTTGAAAATACCAAGTTTTTCATCTGTGGATCATTCTGGTTGTTAAAAGTTTTCCAAATGGCCAAATTGGTCACCTCTTTTTTGGCTAAAACAGATGGCGAACTGTAATAAAATGACTGAATTCAAGAACCAGAAAGAAGAGCATGCCACTAAAAAAGCAACCAGTTCTAGCTGGGCACGGTGGCGCACACCTTTAATCCCAGCTACTTGAAAGGCTGAGGCTAGGAATCACTTGAGTCCATGAGTTCAAGACTATCCTGGGCAACATAGCAAGACCTAGTCTCTAAAAATTATAAATAAATACATCAATAGATGAATGAATCAATAAAAAAATAAATAGCAACCAGTTCTGTTATGGCTCCCAGTCAAACTGTGGTGTAAACATATACTTATTGATGTCTTAGAGGTCCACTCTAGAATTCTGTGTTGAAGGATTGATACCTATTGTTCAATGATCTGGCCTTTAATAACCTGTGAAAATTTGTAATGTCCTTTCCATTCTCTTCAATATTGTTTTACATCAAATAATTTAACTCTTCTAAAATATGTAACAGTAGGTAAGCCTGGCCATCATTATTTGTCTAATTTTAAACACTTTTTGTTTTTGTAAAATGTTCTTTAAGACCTTAAAATACTTTATATCTACTGAACTTTCATTAGTTTGATGTGATATTTAACCAGTTACTGGTCATATTCTTTACTACATTAAAATCCACTCTCTGGTGTTTCAGAAGTTGATGTTATAAAAAATTTAACTATACAACTTTTCTAATGACTGCTGTGATTTAGTGTTTTCATTTATTGAAATTCAGGTGTCTGTACATTTTTCCTAACAAATCCCTAAAATATACCGTCTATCCCCATGCACTGAGGTAGTATGTTGTATGTTTCATACCACTGTATAAATCTTACCTTTTCTTACAACACTTATGTAATAGTTAAATAAATAATAGACAACCACTGTAATCTCTAATCTTTGTTTCAGGTTTTTATTTTTAATATTTAATATTGTGGCCAAGTTTAATAAGTGAGTCAAAGGATTATAGGCCCCAGTCAGAATTCTAGAGTTCTTTATTGTCTGTGGAGATAATGCTAGAAGCAATTAAATTGTAGTCAAATGTTATATTATTCAAATGTACTTTTTTTCATAGCAGTTTAATTTTTATCACTTTAAACATGATGATTCCTAGTGTATGAGTAAGCCATTTCATTCTAGTTCTTTGGGATACATTATTGTTTTGCGCGTCATGGAGTCCTAGAATTCAAAAGACAAGAACATTCTGTCATGTACTTCTTCTGTTATGTCTTTTCCCTTTTTTCTCATTTTGACCCTGTAGTTTTTAAGTTTAATATTGGCACATTATTAGAAATTAGGGTCCTATTTCCAGGAACCAACTCTATACTACATATATTCCAAATTTGTTATAAAAATATATGTTGAACATATGCTCTTTTTATTTATATTTTTACAAACATGTATTATAACATGTTAAGCAAAATTTATAGCCACAATAAAAGAAAACATGTATGGGGTGGTTAAGGACCCAGATTCTGGAGTCAGGCAGAATAGCTTCAAATTCCAACTTTGCTACTTCCTAGCCAGGTGGTCTTGGACAAGTTCTTAACCTGTCTGTGTTTCAGTTATATATATGATGATGATAATGGTCCCTCCCTACAACTGTTCTGAGAATTATATTATTTGATGTGTTTTAAATACTTAGAACTGGCAGTGCAATTAAACACTAATTTTTATTTTATGTGTTACAAATGGTCATCTTAGAGAAACTTTCTGAATGATATTAAAATACCAGTTCACTTAGGTTAGCTCTGAACTATTCCTGATAAGTCTAAGGCTAGAAGTAGCCATTCTTTCTCATACTCTTTGAGGCTATTCACAATCCGACACAAATCTACCCTTTCCACACTTGCTCTTTAAGTCCTTCATTTAGGTTGCAGTTTCTCATGGTTCATGTTAGCCTCATGGTTCATGTCAGCCTCTACCCTTCTAAAATTTTACCACTGTTGTTTGAACTTACTGGGAATTTATTAAATGTTGTATGTCATATATTTTTAAAATCATCTCTGAATCACAAATCCTTTAATATAGAAGCTATATGCCATAGAGCTCTGTCCCTCCATCAACTAATACAGTGTAGTAAGCACTTAAAATATATTTTTTAATTAATTACAGAGAAAAAAGGAATCAGCCTTTTTTAAGATTGCACAAGTTGAGTGTGTATGTGTGCATGTATGTGTATGTACACTTGTGCCCACATCTTAAATCTGTGTAGCAAGTAGATTAACAATTTTGAAAATTAGCTGTTTAAAAAAATTAGAGTTCTTGTGAGAAATTTAAAAATTACTACAATTAAGTGAAAATATCTGCAGGTTAAATTATATGGTAACCAAAAGCCTCACACTTCCTACAACAGGCACATGATTTCATGCCAGATAATACTAGAATTTTTCCCTCTGGAATTACTGATATGTAGCAAAGACAGAGAAGAACCCTCATGGCTATAAATGCTCACATCACAGGATTCACAGGATTAGGATTGTGATATCAAAGAATAGTTACAGAAGGGAGAAAGATATATTTTTATCTCATCTTTTTTTTAATAATGGTAATAAAACATCTTAGCAAAAAATATATGACACTTAAGTCTTTTGTTGGCCAAGTTTTGTATATGAACATCACTGTACCTCACATCCAAAAATATAATTCTTTATATCTTTATAAATGTATTCCTAAATCTTAGATACTTTTACTTCAATTTATATAAAAATAACATAATTTTAAACAGCATTGTCTTAATTTGGAGTTATCAATCATTTCAGTTACTTGGTTTTTATTCTCCTTTCATTCTTTGTTAGTGAATATACTTGAATATAGGATATGACATCAGTTACTGTAGGCATAAAAGATAAATTCTTACCAGCAATACTTTTTTTTAATACTAGATACTCTAGATGAATATTTTGAATACGATGCAGAGGAGTTCTTGGTTTCTTTGGCCTTGTTAATAACAGAAGGACGAATACCAGAATGTTCTGTAAAAGGTCGCACGGAAAGTTTCCATTGCCCTCCAGCACAGTCTTGTTATCCAGTAACTACCAAACATGAATGCAGTGACAAGCTGGCCCAGGTAAGAATTGCATGTTGAATGCTTTTTATTAATTTTTTATGTAAACTAGTTTTAATTCTGTCATCACCTTTGTTATGTAATAATTGTAATGTTCACACTTAAATATAAAATTGATAACAACCATGAAGCAAAAATCCGGGTTCTAGGCTATAGTTAGTAACCTTGGCTCTTAAGGCTTTCGAAGGCACAAGATGTAGCTTTTCAGATCAGCAGGCAGCTAGGTGGGCAGTCAATTTCATGCCTGCATTCTGGCACACAAAATTTACATTTATCTTTGCTGTGATTTAGCTTTCTTTATTTTCAGACTCATTCCTGGCTCACTGATTTTATTTATCATCTTTTTTATTAATAGTAAAGGATACACTTTACTACCATATTAATGTTTTTGAGTACTATTAAAAGTATTTATTTCAGTAAGTAGTAACATGATTTGCTGCAAGGCTTTTTTCTCCCAGTTAATTACTTCTTAAATGTAGTGTAAAATTAAAATCTTGTTTGTTTTAAGTACTTAATAAAGATGAGTTTTTAATATTTTGGTCTTAAAATAAATCTTTTTTTGTAGTGATAATATAATTAGTCAATTAGCAAGGCTGGGCTATCTCCAAGATCCGTCAGATACTGTGTACAGCATTTTTCTACAGGCTAGAACAAAGATAAATCTCTCCTCATGAGTAAATTTGCATCTTAAATTTTGTTCAGTACTAATCCTCACATTCTAGACCTTAGTAGTATTAGTCCATTATTTAATGAGGAAACCTGCATAACCAAGCTGAAGCAAAGCTCTGCAGTAAGTCCTTTCTCATACAGATGTCTATCTTACAATTATGACATCCAGATGTAAATATAAAATTGGGTGGATTATGGAGATGTTTTGCTTATATTCATTTTCTCCTAAGTGTCGCCAAGCCAGAAGAACCAGGTCTGAGGTTACATTGTTGTGGAAGAATAACCTTCCAATCATGGTGGAAGTGATGCTACTACCAGACTGCTGCTACAGTGATGAAGGGCCCACTACAGATGGAATTGATCTAAATGATCCTGCAATTAAACAAGATGCACTGTTATTAGAAAGATGGATATTGGAGCCAGTTCCTCGACAGTAAGTTGAACTGAGTTTGAAGTTGTTCTTGGTAAATCAGGTTTTCGCTTACTTTCTATAAATTTTCAGTATCTCATATCTTAGAATCTGTATATATGATAAATTTAAGATATTTAGTATTTAACAGGATTTCAAGTAACACTGGTAAGTGTTCCACTATGCTCTTGAAATCATGCATCCAGACCAATAGGTTTATTTTAGCTTATACCTGAAATTCAGTCACTGTACTTGCTCACATTTTATGTTTTTTTCACTTCCTTTAGGAATGGCGATCGATTTATTGAAGAGAAGACTCTTCTGTTAGCTGTTCGCTCATTTGTGTTTTTTTCTCAACTAAGTGCTTGGCTGAGTGTTTCTCACGGTGCTATTCCACGAAACATTCTTTACAGGTATGTGTAGGACAAAAAAAAAAGACTGTATTAAAATATATTCATTAGCTACTAAATGACATTTACCTATTAAATAGTTCCTTTATTCTAAATGACAGTGAGTAAAATTGAATGAAAATTTTCTTAAAATAAGTTAGAAAAGATTGAGTGTAAATCAGTATGAATTTTGCTTCTTGAGTAAAACCTGGTAAAGAATAGTTTTTCAGAGAACTTTTAAAATTTCTTTAGAAAACCAAGAATATAATCTAGGGCTGCCGTTATAAAATAGAAAAACTTTCTGAGCTGCTCAATTCCCATAATGTTATACTTAACTAGTTTTTGACCTCTTAAAAACTAAATGTGCAGGCTGCTGAGTAGTAACTAGCTGTCCCCTTGTAGGTGACCTTGAGACACAGTATCTTAATCACCTTGCCCAATAGAATAAGCTGAATCCATTAACTTTTTTTCATTTATTCAAAAGGGCATGTTTTTTTATTAAAAGGAAAGGGAAGTAAAGGACACTTGCACAGACACTGACAGAAAGAGCTGCCCCTGAAAGACAGGTTTGTTAGAAGAAACGTCTGCACAGTCAGGTGGATCATCTTGAGAGGAGCGCTGTCTCTGCTGCTTTGGAAAGGGAGAGAGTTGGGAAAGGAGAAACACCTGCAGAGGCACTGGCAGGCAGGAACACTGCTGCCTGAGTCTACTAACTTAGCAATAGGTGCAAATTCCTTTTTTATCTGTTTTGATAAATAATTTTAAATTGGAATATTCTTGGGCTTTCATGCTTAAATGGTCGCTAATGTTCTTAAAAAGACTGTCATCTCTATTCTAAGCATAATCATATTAAAGTAAAAGTAAAATCTCAACAGGAATTAATGCAAATAAGTACAGATAAGTGTATAACTGATTCTATTTTTAAATATATAATAATGATATCAACGTTATAACGTATTGATTCAGTATTTTTCTGTGTGATTCTAGAATCAGTGCTGCTGATGTAGACCTACAATGGAATTTTTCACAGACACCAATTGAGCATGTGTTTCCTGTTCCCAACGTTTCTCACAATGTGGCCTTGAAAGTCAGCGTTCAGTCCTTGCCCAGACAATCTAATTATCCAGTTTTGACCTGTAGCATTCACACTAACATTGGCCTTTACGAGAAAAGAATTCAAGAACATGAGCTTAAAACCCATCAGCACCGCAATTCCAATGAAGCAGAACAATGTAGTATAAACAGTTCACAGCGTTTGTGTAGCAAACCATCTTGGACCATGGCACCTGAAAGTGTACTCCTTGCAAGAAATGGCACAACTCTGGAATATACCGCAGCTGTCAAAAATGTCAGGCTCTATCCAGGCACTGGCAATAAATCTGACTATGGGACAACTCAAGCCAGTATTGTGGACTTTGGTGGTGTAGGAGATAAAAAGTCACATGAAACATCAGTGAGGACTTTAAAATCATTTTCAATGATTGATTCCAGTGTCTCCAACCGCCAGAGTTCCTGGCAGTCAGTTGGTGAGACTAATCCTTTAATAGGTTCTTTAATTCAGGATCGACAAGAAGTTATTGCAAGAATTGCTCAGCATTTGATTCATTGTGATCCAAGCACGTCTCATGTTTCTGGACGCTCATTTAATACACAAGAGTCTGGGTCACTTAATTCAAAACTCTTTCGAGAAAATGAAAACATGAGAAAGTGTAAAGAAACTGTTCCGTTCTCTTTTGGTAGTTCAGAGCTTACCTCCTCAGAGGACACTGGTGAGGGGAAAGTTAGAGTAAAGCCAGAAACTCTTCAGAAAGAAACTTGTGTTCCTAGTGGTCTTTACTCTCGTCAGTCAATGGGTGAGACTAATCCTTTGATCGGATCTTTGCTCCAGGAGCGGCAGGATGTAATTGCAAGGATTGCTCAACACTTGGAGCACATTGACCCAACTGCATCCCATATGCCCCGGCAGTCATGTAACATGCGTAACTCAAGTTCTGTTTCTCCTAAAGTGTTTCGGAGTTCATATGAAGACCAAAATGTGCTGAAGAAAAACAAGAATGAGGCCTCTGTTTCCATTTCTAACACAAAATTTTCCTTGTTGGAAGACAGTAGAGAAAGGGAAGTCTCAATACCTAGTAGATCATATGGTTCTTTTAAATGCAACAGTACTGAAAAGTTCTCTTTGAAACCTCAAGTAAGAAGTTTTTATCAGGACAATCTTAGTGAAATCATCCAAAGTACATTTCAAGAGACAAAGAACAAAGCCTCTGGTTTATCGACACCCTTAAATACATCTCATTGCACAGAAAATAACTTAGATTCAACCATCAGATTGGAAAACACACTTACTGAGGGTCAAGTTAAAGAGCAAGAGATCAGCAATAGAAATGTTAAGCAGTATTCAGATTGCAGCAGTATTAAAAAACTGATTTGCATAAATAAAAACAAGGAAAAAATAAAAAATGAAAACTGTAATCCAGACTCTCTTAACAATCGCCAATTTGATAATTCAAAAGAAAATGATTCAAAAATAAAAGTTACTATGTTGGAAATGTCTGGGTACTTGAATAAACATGAAAACAAATGCTCAAATAAAGACTTCAAAAGACCTAATACATGTGAGCAGAATACTCAACTTAATAGTATAGAAAACTATTTCAATAAAAATGATGATGGTTTCAAATGCAAAAAGCCAGAACAATTGAAAATTGAACAGGATAAAAAGGAAGAGCCCGTTGTTGAAAAATCTCAAAACTGTCCTCAGAGAAAGAGTATGAAAGTCTGTTTGTCTACGTGTGAACAACTAAAAAACACAGAGGTTTTGGTAGGTAATAACTAAATATATCAAATATATTTCTCAAAATGTGTTATGTTATGATGTGTGAATTTTGCTTATAGAAAAAGCTAGTTGTAAAGACCTAGGGTGCCCATTATCTTAGAATATACAGCGTGATATAATAAACCTGCTACAGAAGTCTAGTGTTAACATCATTGCAAAGAACCCACCCATTTAAAAGGATTAAATAATTGGGACTAGAAGTTCTAGTTGTTTTTAAAAATAGTGTGTGATACCTTTTTATGAACTGCTAATACGGCAATTTTTTTTTTTTTGGAAACTGGGTCTTGCTATTTTTGCCAGTGGAACTGCAGGCTCTCGTTGCCCAGGGTACCACAGACTCAAGCAATCCCCAGCCTCAGCTTCCCAGGTAGCTGGGATTACAGGCATGCGCCACCATACCCAGCTATTTTTTGGAACTAGGTCTCACTATACGGGCCCCAGGCGGGACTCGAACCGCGATCCCTAGCCCTTGCCGCTTCATAGGCTGAAGCTTACAAGCACGAGCCACC
>PVHY01010546.1:0-38438 GCA_004024945.1 Uropsilus gracilis
AAAAACATTGTTCTCTACTTAATTGGAGGAAAGCAAACTTCAAGCAAAAGATACTGTGTCGGACCTTAACTTGAACTTCAGTTATCAATATTACCTTTCCTCAGAGAAAAATATGATAAACTGGGGAGGAAGAGAATGGATGATTCCTCCCTCCCTGTCTGATTCGAGGACACCCACTTATATATACCTGTTCCCAGAATCTGGTAATGAAAATGGGGTCTGGGAAAGGAAAGTGGGAATGGAAATCGGTCACACAATCATAGAATGAATCTCTGCTCAGGAAAGAATTTTAAAACATTTCTATTTTGCCCAATTATCTCCATTTGAAATAACTCTACAGTATGTCTGCCAAACTATTATCCAGTTATAACACGTCCCAACACTCTCTGAGCATGAGGACACTGCCCTCAGAAAGACACAATGACTTAAAAGGACCCTATCACCTGTTGGTGAGCTAGCTGTATTGGCCATGAAAGCACAATGTCTCCTGCCGTCAGGTATTTTATGTTGACGATCTGGTTAGATCATTGCTCAGAATGCCATTACACCTTCCAGTTTAAGGTCTTTAATTCTAGGAATGTCCTATCAATTTGCTATCTTATTTACAGGATGAGGTGGGAAAGAAATCCAGTACTCTACAAGTCCTTTTACTGCCCAAATATTTGTGGCCAACACTTCCACCGATCTTGCCGAAGGATCTGCACGGACTTTACAGAAGGATCTTCACTGATCTTGCCGGAGGGAATTCCCCACCGCCCTTGCGGGAAAATCTCCCCCCTCTGCCATTTACTACTTCTTGCCTTGGAGGAGCAGGCTACCGGCGCTCAGATGGATGACCTGACCTTTGCTGGGGGTGTTTTGCCCTGGTAGTCGCCTCAACAGCTTAATTCTGACCATAAACCTGGGCTTCCCTTCTTCATGTTAATTTGCCATTGGATAGTAGTGAATGCCACTCCGAGCTCCACCCTAATTCTTTTTCTTTTTCAGTCACAATACTGAAAAAGAAAGACTTTTTCAAGACTGAAACTTTTTCAATCCAGTATGATAGTAAAACATGGTCATGCATTCTTGATGTTTAAAGAAGTAAATTAAATTAAGTGAGTCATTGTTTTCACCTAAAAAACTGAGAAGTTTTCATTCAATAGCTATCTGCTGAGCTCTCACCAGTTACCAGGAATTGCTTCCCTTTAGATGCTCAAAGGATAGTTTTTTTCTTATCCACCATCACTTTGAAATATAGATCTTGAAATTGACATCTTTTGTGAATATTTTATGTTTAGGGGATTCTTTCCCTCCTTGCCCAAGTCACAAATCCACAAATTCTTTCTGATGGAAGAAAAAGATGGAGTGGACTTCTGTCCCATTTTCTGTCCCATTCCAAAGAGACAGGTGATCCTCAACTAATAAATGTTGTGGTAAACCAGAGGAAAGCTGAGAAAGTGTAAATTAATAAAGCAAAAATGAATTGCAGGGCCTTCAACAACAGAGCTGTTAGAAGCTCTTTCAAAAAGTGAGAATATCTTTGTTATTTTCTTTCAATTTAGCAACCAGACTTCCCTTAATGACTCCTAAAACCAACCAAGTTCCTGCCATTCCACAGATCACCAAGGATGAATCATGATACAAATGTACCTTTCCTGATTATAAGTAACATCAGAGATGCCAAAACTTAAGTGTGAAATCACAAGGCACATTGGTATCACAGCCGGTAGATTCTGGTCTTTTCTCATCACTGTTGTAATAACATGACTCAAGAAATCCACCTGAAAAAGACTCCAAAGTTGCCTCTTTTTATCATTTGCTGACAGTAAACATCTGAGAAATGCTTCTTAGAAGGACTGATTCTCAACATATTTTCTACCACTCCTGTTTCTTCCTCACTCATGAACTGAGACCAGTGTAACTTGGAAGAAAAATTGTTCAGATGTATTAGATTTTGTTCACCCTTCAACCCTGAGGTGACAATGAATGATGGCCAGTTGCCTTCTTTCAAATACCTCAACTACCATGTGCTGATGGAACCCACTGAGATGACTGTGTCTACTGTTCCATGAAGTAAAAGAGCAACTTCTAGGAAACCTTCAAAAAAAAAGTAAGTGGGCAGTGGAATATCAAGGCAAGGCTATAGAAGTGGTTCCCTCCCATCCAGTTCAGGTAATAAGAGGGTACATGGTTTGTAGAGAATTTAAAAGCAATGATAAAATCAACTAAAAGTCTGCCTGCTTTTTATTATCTCCATGTGCTGGCAATTCTAAGTAATGTCCGTGATGAAACATGCTTTCCTGAGGGGGGAAAAAATCTTCTTTCATCTTGGCTTTAATGTTCAGAAAAGTTGCTGAAGTTGTTGTTGATTTTACATATAAAAATATCTATGTACCCCTTCAAATTAGCATGCTTTGATTTTATATTTCTCTAATAAACAGGGGACTTTATATGGAGAGATGCAGAGAATTCCAGCTCCTCTTCTCCCAGACGACTTCACACAAGCTCACTGAGCTGCACATTTCTTTCAAGAGCTCATGACCAGTGGTTTGGAATTATTCAAGCTCACCTCCATGATAGTGTCTGACTCCATTTCCATTTCCTGTGGTACCCTGCATTCCTGCAATTATACAGCTGATTCAAAATAAACAATGATAAAACAATGGTAGTGTGTCTGTCTGCTTGGACTACCATAACAAAATACCTCAGGTTGAGTGGTTTAAATCAGAATTGCATTTTATCACAGCTTGGAGGCTAGAAGCAGAAGAGCAGTGTGCCAGCTGGGTTGTATTCTGGTGAGGTCTCTCCTATTATTGTAGGGATCACTGTGTCCTTACATGGCCTTTCCTGGGTTGAGAGGCAAGGGAAGATTTGCTATCCTTTCCTCTTCTCACAAGGACACCAATCTTACTAGCTCAGGGGCACATCCTCAAGAACTCCTTTTACCATACTTTTATTACCTCTTTAGAACCTCCATCTCCAAATAGACACATATTGGGGATTAGGGTTTTAACATAAAATTTGGGGAGGGACACAATTAAGTCCATTACAGAGACTGAATGAAAAGAACAAAAACCGGAAACTTTTTGTTTTATTGTCATTCCCATTCTGTCATTCATTGTGACCATGCAGTATTTTTATTTGTGTTTGAAATTCGAAACAGAGTGCCACATGTAAGGCATCATTGTTTTTGCTTGGCAAATGCAAATTTTATTCGTGCCGAAAATGTTTTGCTTTTCTTGGAATAATGCCTTTAATGTTGAAAAGTATCAGTTATTACTTATATAATTGTGATATTTTTTTGTTATTAAACTGAACAATAATGTTCTTTATTGCAATAGATAAATATGTAGCTACCCCTTTTCAAAAATGCTTAAATTAAATTTGAAAGTTTTGTTGTAACCAAAACAAACCCAAGATATGCAATGGCAGAATTGAGGCTGCTAGAGGGGTAGGGAAGTAAAGGGTGAAAAAAGTAAAAGGGTGAAAAGTGGGAAGATGGCCCAGTAGTCTCCAGTAAAGGACTGTGGGTGCTTTGATGGTGGGGTGATAACATCCATCTGAGGAGGATATTATCCTCCTTAGTCCCCTCAATCATATACAATGTTATAAGCCAATATTATCTCAGCATAGAAAAAAGTACTTAAAATTTAAAAAATATTTTATATCTTATTTATTTATATAATTTCTTGTACTATAAAATTTTAACTTTTGAGTGGCATAATTATATTATACAAAATCTAAGAAAAGATTTTTGCTGTTTTTCTTTACTAGACAATTTTATGTATCATTTCATTTCTTGGTTAAAATTTAACATGTGTTTCGACACTGGTGGTCAAATGATCATGATAGAAAGGAAAATGGAAAGAACCCAAGTAAGTCATCCTATTGTTATCTTGGGGCCCCCAAAATAGCCTACTTTCAGGAGTGTAATTATTTTGGCAGAAGCATGGCCCAGATCTTCCCTAACAGATGTGGGGCTGGAGAAAGTGAGTAAATAGATGCCCTACCTCTACCCAGGGCTCATGCCCAGCTGTTTCCTGATTAGATTGTGTGTGCCTCACCAAAGGTGCCCATTGCACCCATGAACCCCAGCCTGTAGATACAAGCCATAGTTACTCCATACAGCCTATAGACACAAGCCATAGTTACATCAGCCCACAGCCCCATGTTTAAAGTATACATCCACAACTAAACCTGCCCTCTGGGGGGAGGGAATCTCAGAAGCAGCCAATAAGCACCATGAAATGGGTTCAGGCTGTTTGAAGGTAGACCCTTGTGACCACAGAGCCAGGCTTCAGATTAGCACTTCCCATTGACCCTATTGCCTCTTCACCGCATAGAGAGAGGTGTGCCAGAGAGAGTGCCAGGCTTGTCAAGCTGGCTGGGCACTATGGTTGGGCATATCCACTGGTAGCAACTTAGGTTTCTGAAGGGAGAGCCATGCAACATGTGTTAAGTGGTTTTTTGTTTGTTTGTTTGTTTGTTTGTTTGTCCTCACTAGCACCTTGGCTGCTACACGTGTGTTAGGTGTTGGATTACTCAGGTTCCCTAGAAATGCTGAGAACCATGGGAAGCTTCCTGCCTCATGATCCTTTACCTAACAGTAGCAGATTGATGTCTTCTTTTTGGACTCCACAAAAGCTGGGTGGGAATCCTATTCAGCAAGATCAAACTTCTACTCATCTTCTTAAGAGTTAAATATAGTACTGTTTTATCTTAGGGCATTTGAGCCAAAACTACAAACACCAATTCATTTAGTTGCTAATCTGCATTAGCATTTGCATTTCTGTATATTTGTATGTGACTGTGTTCATAGATACATTTATGCATCTGTGTGTGCATGCATGCACATGTGTGTATATATGTGTTTGTCTTTGACTCCCAGAAGTTCCACTGAGACTGACTTGTTTTGAATACTGATGCCAGTTCTGGATGAGACTTTTTTCCTCTTAAAGGTGTCAGCAGAAGCTGTGAAAAGGTACAGATCAGAGAATATAACACCCCCTAAGGGACTTCTCAGAGGTTCACACTCCATGTGCCAGACTCGCTTGTTTCAGGATAAGTATTTGACATGCTTTGTTACCTGATTAAACCTGCATGTGTTTCGTTCTGGCTTATTACTGTCTGAGGCACTGTGTTGTGAAATGAAAATTACTGGCATTTGCCTGCCAAAGGCAGTGATTCAGAGAATTGTGAATTAGGATTCTTTAATTACAGAGATCTGCACCTGATAGGTTAATTTCAAAAGCAAAGTTAACCACATGTGCTCTATTTATTCTCAAACTAATTCTATTGAATTACATTTCATTTAAATGGCCTCATCGGTCCCCTATTAATAAATAGCATCATAACAAGAAAACAAGGAACAGTAAACAAAATGTTTTGTTAAGATTCAATCTTATTTCACCTAGACTGGAGAATGAAGGGAAAAATGATATTTTCATAAAATAGACTTCAAACACCAGTCTTCTGGGACATTTTTCTAATAGTATTCTTTTTTGGCATTATCAGTCTGTGCTATCCTTATAGCAAATAGAAATTGAAAATATTAAGTTTCATAGAGTTACAAGGTCTTGAGAATAAGTAAAAATAAGATGAGTTGTGGGAAAAATCATTTTTTTAAGAATTGTTGTTTTCTCTGCCTTTGATATGTATATTTTAAAGACTCCTATAAATGATGTCTAATTTTTTTATTTTATAGACCATTTTGTTATCATTATCAGGCCTTAAATCAAAACAGTCATAACAATTCAGTGCTATACAGTCTATGAAAGCAGCTTTTTAAAAGATTCAATGCGTTGAGTCATAGCCTGAGGACCTGAAATTCAAGTTACTTATTTTTATAGTGTATATCCATTATTGTTATTTTAGGGTTTTTTCCCCTTGATTCAAAGCAAGACGTGCACATAATAATTTTTGAAATATCCAGATAATAGAACCCCAAATTAAAAGTTTAAGTTTACAGAGGGAGATTTTATCCCTATTACTTGGAGGCAGAGACAACAGTTTCAGAATTGATTTCCTCTAGCTGCATTCTAATATGCTACATGAGATACCATTATATATTTTAAGAATTCGGGTTATTTTTCAGTATACAGCCTTTTGTTCTTCTCATTTCCTGGGATCATTCACTGAGAATCTGGAGTGCCTTTTTATGCATACTCCCAGATATTATATTATCTGGGTTATTATTTAAATGATGTTCAAGTGGAAGACAGCCCCACAGGAGTGCAGCAGCATTGCTCAAGTCAGAAGAGTTTATTCTGAGAGAAAGCTCTCCAGCCCACCCACCCTGCCCCCTCCTCACTCCTACCATTTCTGGTATGCATCTCACCCCAACTCCCCCTCTGTCTAGCCACTGTCTCCAGAGCTTTCCCTCTTCCTAGAAGAAGGAGAAAGATAGCCCTAGAACTTGGGTGAAATCTCAGAACCAATGAGATCAGATCTCTAACCATGAAGCTGTGTCCAGTGAACATTCTTTGAATGAGGAGGTTGCCCCCTCCAAGCCCCAGGCCCAGCCAGCCCCAGGGGCCAGAGCCAGCCTCTTGCCTGATTTTTACATTTTCTCTTCATGTAAATTCTGTTTCTTTTATCAATTGCAAAAGATTAAATGCATTTGTACAAAGAGTTATCTTGCAGAAGTATTCACTGCCATTTTACGTCTTTTGCAAAAAAAATTGTAATCAGTGCTAAACTTATAACAATAGAGGATCAATTAAATAAGTTAGGATATAGGTATACTATGCTAAACCATGTGACAATTATTAGTAAGGAGAAAAGAACATGGAATTATATGGAACCTTTATTTCTTAAAACTAGTATTAAGCTAAGCATATTTTTTTTCTTTTTTTCATACACACAGATCCTAAATTTTCAATAATCCAAGTACATGCTTTAATAAAAGTGGAATGTTATTTTTAAAATAAGCAGTGTTTTCCCCCCTCTATTTTGAGGTCCAAGCACTTTGGAATTCAACAGCATTTAGAGCAACTATAAATTTAGAAAGTGCTTAAAGCATATCTTCATGTATAATTTACCTAAGGGATCAAGTGTACATTTTTTAACATTTCAAAGACATAATTTCAGCTGTGATATGGAGATATGAAAAGCCTCAAGAGTGCAATTTAAGTTGTTACATCATCCATCAGACCCCTTGACACAAAAAGGTTTTATGCATGCAAAATTTGGGTGATTACCATAGTTTTATTACTAAACCTATGATTTAATGAATTGCTTTCTCTCTCTTGAATCTGTGATTTAATAGTTACAAACACAGAGGCTTACAAAGGTAAGAAGTTTTGACCTCCTACACAATTTCTACTTATTATTTATCATTTGTGGTCAGGGGTGCCCTGAATGACCCACATACACATACACAACTCCATGCACACAGTGTAGCAATTTTGTTCAAGTTACTACTTTAAATATCAATTTGATTTAAAAGTCCTGTGGATTAACATATGGAATAGATTCTATATGAACGCAACTGGAAAAGTCTTTATAGCATTTCTGCTTATTTACTCTGATCAGCTTGAACAAAATAATGTCCTTTTCAGTTTTGCAAGGAAGGTTTCTTGATCTTTGATGAAGAGTCTCATCCCCTTCTCTGATGAGAAATTCCCAAGTGGCAAGTGACTGGCTCCTCTGAAAAAGAAAACTATCCCTCTGTGCTCTCACCCATATTCTAGTTTCCCTCCTTTGTAGTTCTCTTCTTTTCTTCATATATAGGTTTGCTTTCTCCCCTGGGCTTGCTGTGATTGCTGATGGAACACAAAGATCTTTTTTGCTAAATGCATTAGGGCTGCAAACTGGTATGATTTCTTACTCTTACTCTATGAAAATCCCAATATGAATGTATAAAACCAAAAGTGAGTCTATGAAGAAAGAGAAAAAGGGTACTAGTCCTGAGTGTCAGGTAATTTTTCTCTGTGTGAAGAAAGCAAGCAATGGAGACAGGGCCAGGAAAGTGTGTTCTTCTTGAGCTCCTGCAGAGAAGCCATCTGCAGGCACCATGGAGACTTCCACCATCCTCACCTAGAAGGGGAGGCTTAAAAGTGTTTTTATATTGTGTCAGCCTAAGTTTCTTAAAAGCATTTGTTCTTATTGGAAAGTAAACATTAATATCAAATTAGCTAATTTTTATTACTTTAATTTTGAAGATGTCACAAGAAGCTTGTAAATAAATATTCTCTCTTGTTGGGAAGGACAGTCTTTAAAAATGGAAACTTTGGGGTGGTCTAAATGAATATGCCCTAGGAAGAAACTAGAGAAAATGTTAAAATAATGAGCAGATTTTACTTTCTAAGTACCTTAGTTAATCCTGGGGCCCAGGGAGGCAGTTTAGAAGAAGTTGCGTTAACACTTAAAAGTCACCTGGGTACCATATATTACAAGGAAGTAGCAATTCCACAGAACTAATGGTATTTTGGGAAGTGTCCTACTTACTCCCAGGGTAGCAGAGATATAAGGAAAATTTGACTCAAATATCTGTGTTTTATAGTCACTATATTCAAGTCAGAGTGAAATTACAGCATTACATAAGAGTACTCTCCATCCTAGTGTGCTTCACTGGTTCCTAATTGCAAGTGGGGGAAACTGAGGTCCCTAAGAATAGATTTACATTTGCCCAAAGCATTAACAATCCAGTCATTAAAAATAAGACTTCCCACAAATATAATACATTTCAAAAACAACTTTGAAGTGTTTCCAGTTTTGATCACATGTTCTGAATATTTGTTAATCCATTAACTTCAGATATTTGGAAAACTTGCCTTTATTTAAATCGCACTTTGGAACTAACTACTTAGCCCTGTTCACAGCATTATATAATATTGGCTCCAGAAATACCCTATCACATATACTTTCTCACTAGCATGTAGGAAACATATCTTTTCTCTATTTCCTGGCCCAGATTCAGGTTGTAAAGATTTTCTAAACACCTGCATGAATATCATCAGCAAGATCCAAATCTGCGTAAGAGGCCTGTATGTTTTTCCCTAAAAATCATCATGTTTTCTCTACCAAACACTGATCCAAGATTTGTGTCTTGGATCACATCTTCTTTCCAAAATGGTCTTTCCTTTTTCTCCTCAGGAAGGTTAAGAAAACACTTGTGTGGTAGAACTGATTGCAAGATGTTCATGCTAAAAAGAAAGAAAGTTTTGGCTCACCAGCTTAGTAGGGGAGGTGAGAAAAGGGGAAGTGATATTGGCACCATTTCTAAGAATAGAATGATGGGATTTAATCTGTGAAAGTGATAGGGTGTTGGACTCCTTTGACTTCCTCAGAAAGGAGGTAAAATACCAAAGAGAACTAGAGAGCAAGAACCAAAGGTTAAATAGTAATATCTGAAAACTCCAAACCTCTTCACTTTCAGTGGTGTGATATTTAAATTGCTTTTATATATGCTTTCAGTCCATGAATATGGGATAACGTTTTGAATTTTACTCCTGTTTAGCATTTTAAATAGCATAGCAAACGTATTGTCTTCATCCTGGGACTTGATGCTGTTTGTTGAATATTAGTAGGTGCTTCCTTTTTCTTCTCCAATAAAAGTGACAACTTGTCCATGAATCTTTTTGCTTTCTCATGTTTCACCTGCACTTAGACCAATGATTTATATGTGCACTTTGAAGTCAAACCTTTCAACATGTATAACCTTCAACAAAGTCACCTAATTTTCCCAAATTTCAGCTTCCTCACCAATGACAGAGTAATTAATATTAGTGCCAACCTCATGGATTTCTTCTCAATATTGGACAACATAGTGCAATGTCAAACATTTAGCCCTCTTCTGGCATACAGTAGAATTTAATTTAGAAAAAACAGACAACTAATTTATTTATTATGTGCTTATTACATACCAAACAAGTTTCTAAGCACTTTATAAATGTCAACTCATATAATTTTATTATTATTTAATACTATTTTATGTTTAGTATATATTTAATTATTTCATTATATACAGATGAGGAAGTGGACTCACTTATTTGTTGGAAGTCTAAACAACTAGGAAATAGTGTTCGTTTCTTTTTCCCTAGTTGACAAAGAATTGAGAGATACATACAAGAATAAGGAAAATGATGCCCAGAAAACAACTTAATCAGAGAAAGATCTGCAGCCTTGTCAGCATGTTGTCCAGAAGACACTGTGCCTCCTTCTTTGGAGGCATCACCTGGGGTCAGGTCCCAAGGTTTTGGATGCCAGTGTGTTCCCAAAGAGCAGACCTAAAACTTCTGCAGCAGATAGGCAAGAATAAGGGAAAGACAGACTGAACAGAACAAGTCTCGTTTCTGCCATTGAATTCCTGGAAAGGAATCCCTTCTCCTATCAGGAAGAACAAATGAGACAGATGAAGAATTCCAGGCATAAGAGAATAAAAATCTCATAATATAAAACATAGAAGTCAGAGTCGTATGATCTCCAAATATCACTGGCATCACCATATTTATTAAGATTGACTTTCTTAAATGAGTATTGGTTTCTTCAGAGCCTTTAATATGAATTGACAAGTTAAAATAACATAAAACAATACAAATACAAATTTGTATCACTTGACAAGGTGTACTTTTTCAGGGATTTATTTCATAAAAATTTTCAAGTCTGTTGGATTAACAATTTTATATATCCTTAGAATATATAAAATCTGTAAGATCCCAGACAAGCTCCTCATTCACTCCTGAATATGAATGGTGTACATCCTCTCTAACCCCTTCTTGATCAGTCTTTTTAGAATTGTACCTTAGAATACATTTTAAGATATTAGCTATGTTTAATCAGTTGTATATTACATATTTATTTTCTTTTTTGTTTTGCTTTTTAATTATTAATTTTATTTTTTAATTGATTGCACATATTTACATATTTTACATCATTATCTACCCTAAGGTTCTCCCACCATCTTATTATTCATGAATCTTAATCTCTTGTGCCCATCCCTCCCCCATATTTACTCATTTCTTATATTTCTTATTTTCTTCTACTTCATTTGATTTTGATAAACCCAAGTGTATTAGATGGATACTTAGATCACTGCTTTTTTTTCCAGAATTTTTCGGTATCCATTTAAAATATAAATGTCTCTAAGAATGGCTTCATATAGCTGGGCATGCCTGCACATACAGGCGCATGCCTGTAATCCCAGCTACCTGGGAAGCTGAGGCTGGGGATCACTTGAATCCGTGGTACCCCAGGCAATGTGAGCCTGGGGTTCCATGGGCAAAAATAGCAAGACCTAGTCTCAAAAAAAAAAAAAAAAACTGGCAGTGGCCTAACAGCAAAGATCCTAAAAAGAAGACTTGGAGACCTACTATCAGTCAAAGACTGTCCCCATGGAGGAGCAGCTCTACCAAAACACAAGACTAGGAATCGGGTCTCCAAAGCTAAAGACCTGAAACATAATGGAATGAAGCAGCAAAAAGAGGCAGAAAACAATAGAAAGAGCAGCCACCAGGAAACAAGAAATGGGTGCAAGTCAAAGGCGCTTGGAATGGTCATTGAAGATAATGGGTAAAAAGGAAAAAGGAAGACCAAAAAGACTAAAGGGCTAGACATGGACAAACAACAAAAAGGAAGGAGGCAATGAGACCAGAGGGAGCATGGTGGGGTGGGGTAATCCTATGGGGATCAACAATTATGCTATCATGTATTGTGCAAAAAAAAATAAATTTTTTTTTAAAAAGAATGGCTTCAGATATGTATTGAGTTTTTATATATAGTATTGTTCAACTCAAAATACATTTAAATGTCCCATTTTCTAGTTTTTATATATGATATTTTCATTGTCCTTCAGCACAAAGTATTTTTAATATCCATTAAAGTTCCACTTTCTCATTGTCTTTCTTTTGTATATCTACCCTAATTGCAGTATAGTCAGCTAACAAAAGATCTCTGAATGATTTAAACCATTTGAAGTAGTTTGAGGAACTGTGGATCAGCATATGATCTATTTTAGTAAATATTTTATTTAGACATTGGGTCAAATTTGCTAACAAGGATGCACAAATTGATATTTTATTAATTTTTTGTCTGCTTGTTAAAATCTACTTTTCTGAGAGTAGTCTTGTCTATTTGTTTAATTCTGTTGATTTTTCTTCATATGTTTTGATACTGCATTATTAAGGACACAAGTCTAGATTTATCATATACTTTTGATTAGTAAAGTATTTTAACAACAGAAAAATTTTTATATCTAGTAACTTTTTTCCTCAAAAACTTGCTTTGTTTGATAGAATTATATTATGATATTTTCTTTTGGTTAGTATTTATATAATACAAACATATAACTTTTTGTTTTTATCTTTGACTCATATTCCTTGTACTGATAAGAGATTCACAGGGTACAATATGATATGGGTAGCATACAGAGATAGATAGAGATCTATATTTACAATCTCACCAATATCTACATTTATATTATTATGTTATTATTATAGTGTTATAATTTATAATGTAATTGTTGCCATTCAACAAACTAATATCATACCTTTATATGATAATCTTTTATTTATTTATTTATTTATTTTTTTGTGAGAGGAAAACAAATTACAGATAGGTATACATATTACAATGCCATAATTACAAAATTATAAACCATGAAAAATAATATATTATTTACTGATGTGTGATTTGAAATCTTCAAGTACCACAGGAATGACAAACATCATTATTTCTGGGAATGTATAATGGGGGATAGGATAAAAGAGATATCCATGAGAATGTCAGCTATCTCTGTGATGGCTTGTTTTATAAAATTTAATTTTTTTAATTTTGTATATATACATTTGTATTTATATTACATTATTGTGTAGCCCAGGGTTCTCCCACATCCCTAACACCTGTTAAACATTCTGCTCTTTTGTGCCCTTTGCTTCCCCTGCCTTCTACCCCCTCATCCTCTCTTACTTCATTGTTCAGTCCCATTGGTTGTTTCTAGTTTTTCATATTCGTTTGTTTGATTTTCCCTATATCCCTCATATAAGTGAGACCATACTTCATTTCTCTTTTTCATTTTGGCTTATTTCGGCTAATATGAGTCTTTCTAGTTCCATCCATGTTGCTGCAAATGACATATATTTGTCCTCCTTGATTGATGTGTAGTATTCCATCGTGTACATATACCACATTTTTTCAGCCAACCATCGGTTTGGGGGTATTTGGTTTATTTCCAGATCTTGGCAATTGTAAACAGAGTTGCAATAAACATGCGCACACAGGTGTCCTTTTGAATTAGTGTTTTCATGTTCTCTGGGTAGATTTCCAGTAGTGGGATTGCTGGGTCGAATGGTAGTTTCACTTTCAATTCTTTCAGGGTCCTCCACACTGTCTTCCATAGTGCCTGGACCAGTTTGCACTCAGCAGTGTAAGAGTTCCTTTTTCTCCACATCTGTGTCAACACTTGTTGTCAGTTTTATTTACATGGGCCATTCTTACTGGTGTAAGATGGTATCTCAG
This sequence comes from Uropsilus gracilis, assembly GCA_004024945.1. Taxonomy (NCBI): domain Eukaryota; kingdom Metazoa; phylum Chordata; class Mammalia; order Eulipotyphla; family Talpidae; genus Uropsilus; species Uropsilus gracilis. Next base: position 13,438 of record PVHY01010546.1, read on the forward strand.
TGTGGTTTTAATTTACATTTCCCTGATTATTAGTGATGTGGAGCATTCTTTCATATGTCTATTAGCCATCTGTATCTTCTCTTTAATGAAGTGTCTTTTTAGTTCTTCTCACCATTTTTTGACTGGGTTTTTGCTTTCTTTTTGTTGAACTATAGGAGCTCTTTGTGGATCTTTGTTACCAGACCCTTGTCACTTGTCTGGAGAGCAAAAAATTTTCTCCCAGTTGGTTGTTTTCTTTTTGTTTTGATTATTGTCTCTTGCTGTACAGAAACTTTTTAGGTTGAGATAGTCCCAGCTGTTTATGTTTTCCTTCATTTTTTTACCAGCCATAGTTGTTTTCTGAAATGGATTTCTGAGGTGAAATTCATGAAAGGTTTTTTTTTTCCAGGTTTTCCTATATGTATTTTATGGTTTCAGGTCTCATGGCTAAGTCCTTTATCCATTTTGAGTTGATTTTCATGCAAGGTGTGAGAGTGTTGTCCTGGCTCATTTTTTCGCATGTTTAGATCCAGTTTTTCCAGCACCATTTACAGAAGAGGGTATCCTTTTTCCAGTTTATGTTTTTAGCCCTTTGTCAAAGATTAGCTGGCCATGTGTGTGGTTTTATTTCTGGGTATTCAATTCTGATCCATTGGTCTGTTTGTCTGGTTTTGTGCTAGCACTATGTTGTTTTAAGTATTATGGCTTTGTAGTATAGTTTGAAGTCTGGAATAGCAATACCTCCATTCTCTCTTCTGTTTGTCAATAGGGTTTTGGCTATTCGAGGTCTTTTGCTGTTCCATATGAATTTCAGTAATTTTTGTTCTACCTCTTTAAAATATATCATTGGCATCTTTATTGGAATTGTATTGAATCTGTAGATTGCCTTGGTAATATGGCCATTTGATAATGTTGATTCTTCCAATCCATGAACAGTGAATGTCTTTCCATTTTTAAACATCATCTTCTATTTAAGACTGTCTTATAGTTTTCTTTGTATAGGTTTTTTATTTCTTTTGTTAGATTTATTCCCAAGTATTTAATTTTCTTTGGTGTGATGGTAAATGGAGTGTTTTTTCTTCTTTTGATTGATTCTTTGCATATATGAATGCTACTGATTTTTGTGTGTTGACTTTGTATTCAGCTACCTTACTGAATTGATTTATTATTTCAATTAGCTTTTTCTGTTGGTTTTTTTGGGTTCTTTACATGCAGTATCATATCATCCATGTATAATGATAACTTTATTTCTTCTTTCCCTATTTGGTTTCCTTTTATGTCTTTCTCTTGTCTTACTGCCCTAGCTAGGACTTCCAGAACTATGTTGAACAAGTTTTTCCCCATTAAGGATGATATTTGCTGTGGGTTTGTCTTATATAGCTTTTATTATGTTGCGGTATATTTCTTTTATACCATTTTTTTTGCAGGGCTTTCATCATGAAAGGATGCTGAACTTTATTGAATGCTTTTTCTGCATCTGTTGATATGATCATATGGTTTTTGTTTTACTCTTTGTTGATGTGATGGATTATGATGAATGATTTTCAGATGTTGAACCATCCCTGTACCCCTGGGATGAATCCTACTTCGTCAAGTCAGATAATTCTTTTTATGCAATGTTAAATTTGGTGTGCCAGGATTTTGTTTAGAATTTTTGCATCTGTGTTCATTAAGAATATTAGTCTATAGTTCTCTTTCTTTGTACTATCTTTATTTGGTTTTGGAATGTTTGCTTCATAGAACGTATTTGGTAGCTTTCTTTCTTTCTCAATTTTTGAAAGAGTTTTAACAGTAATGATGTTAGTTCCTCTTTGAATGTTTGGTAGAATTCATTTGTGAAACTATCTGGACCTGGGCTCTTGTTTTTAGGGAGAGTTGGGTTCTGCCTCAATTTTACTACTTGTGATTGATGTGTTTAAGTACTCTATTTCTTCTTTGTTTAATTTTGGATGACTGCATGTTCCTAGAAATTTGTCCATCTCTTCTAGGCTGTTGTATTTGTCTGTGTATAGACACTCATAGTAGTCTCTAATTATCTTTTGGATTTCTGCTGTGTCTGTTGTAATATTTCCCTTTTTGTTTATGATCCTGTTTGTTTGAGTTTTCTCTCTTCTTTGTAAGCCTTGCAAAGGCTTTATCAATTTTATTTATTTTTTCAAAGAACCAGCTTTTGGTTTTTTTTTTTTTTTATCTTCTTGATGGTCTTTTTGGTTTCTATTTCATTTAGCTCTGCTTTTATTTTTGTTACTTCTCATCTTCTGCTGGGTTTTGTATTTCTTTGTTGCTCTTTTTCTAGGTCTTCAAGTTGGGAGATTAGAGTATTTCTTTGGGCTGTTTCAATTCTTTTTATTTGGGCCTGTATTGTTATGAACTTTCCTCTTAATACTGCATTTGCTGCATTCCACACATTTTGGAATGTTGTGTTGTCTTTGTCATTTGTCTCCATGTATGTTTTAATTTCTTCTTTGATTTCCTCTTTTACCCAGTAATCTTCCAAAAACCTATTGTTCAGGCTCCATGTAGTGTTTACTCTCCTTATTTCCTTTTCATTGTTGATTTCTAGTTTGATGCCTTTATGATCAGAGAAAAAGTTTGGTGTTATTTTAATCTTTGTGTATTTTTTCAGGTTTGTTGTGTGGCCTATTATATGGTCAATTTTAGAGAATGAACCATGTGCATTTGAAAAGAAAGTGTATGCAGTGTCCTGTATATATCTATTAGGTTCTTTTGGTCCAGATCGTCCTTTAAAGCTTTCACGTCTTTGTGTAGTTTCTGTTTTGTTGATCTGTCTTTTGGTGAGAGGGGCATGTTAAAATCTCCTACCATGTATGTATTCTCACCAATATTTGATTTCAGTTCTACCGGTAGTTGTTGTTTCATGAATTTTGGTGCTCCCTCTTTAGGTGCATATATGTTGATTATTATTAGGTCTTTTTGGTGGATTGACCCTTTAGCCATTAGGTAGTGGTTTATCTTTTGTCACTTTTCTTAATTTGAAGTCTGCTCTGCCTCATGTAAGAATGGCAACCTCTACTTTTTTGTGGGGGACATTTGCTTGTGTCCAGTCCTGCACCTTCAGTCTGTGTTTATCTTTAGAGATCAGATGTATTTCTTAGAGGCAGCAGAATGTTTGGTTCTGTTTTCTGATCCAGTCTGCAACTCTACGTCTTTTAATTGCTGAGTTTAGACCGTTGACATTTAGGGTGATTATTGATGTTTGATATTCTAATGGTTTTTTGTTGATCATTTTGGGATTTTGATTTGGTTTCTTTTGTTTTTTTTTTTGTTGTTGTTGTTTTATTTGTTCTTCATATGACTTTGATTTTTAGGCCTCCTGCAAAATTTCTTGGCATGGGCGTTTAGTGGTTGCAAGATTTTGCTTGTTGGAGAAGATTCTAATTTTTCCTTCATAGAGGAAGGATAGCTTTGCAGAGGAGAGTATTCTTGGCTGGCACTTTTTTCTTGGAGTTTTTTGTATATATGACTCCATTCTTGCTTTACTTGGACTGTCTCTTCAAAGAAATCTGAGGTAGTCTAATGGATTTTCCTTTGTAGGGTATCTGCTTCTTTTTTCTTGCCATTCTAATTATTTTTTCCTTATCTTGGGTTCTTGGAAGTTTTACAATGATGTGTCTTGCTGTGGCTTTTGTTTCATTCAAGTAGTTTGGTATCCTTTTTGCTTCCTGTAAGTCTATTTTCATTTCTTTCTTCAAATTTGGGAAGTTCTCCTCTATTATTATATTAAAAAACCTCTCCGTTCCCATGACTCTCTCCTCTTCTTCTGGGTTTCCTATTACTCTTATGTTTCTTTTCTTTAAGGAATCTGATATATCTCTGAGCTTTTCTTCAGTCTTCTTACTTTGTTTATCTCTCTTTCTTCATCCTCTCTATTTCTGTATTCTCAAATGTACTGATTTGTTCTTCTATTTGATCTAATATGCTTCCATGGCTTTTCCCTGTATTTTTGAGCTTATCTATTGCAACTCTTAAATCCTGGGTCATCTTCAATTTCATTTTTAGGGATTCATTTTCTTTCTTCAGTTCATTGATTAGGATATAGATAGATAGATAGATAGATAGATAGATAGATAGATAGATAGATAGATAGATAGATAGATAGATAGATAGATAGACAGATGCTTTCTTTTTTATATTTTTCTACTTCTTCCCTTAGTGCATTAAATGCTTCTATCATTCTGTTGTCCTTTTTTTCTGATTTTTCTCTTATCTGTTGAAGTGCTTTTATCCTGTTGATTTTGGAATCTTTGTCTGAGATATACATCATTTATTCAATGTCTTCCTTGGTGTTTTCTGAAGATTGTCTTTTCTTTGGTGGTGATGAATTATTTCCTGTAAGACTTGTTTGCATGTACACAGTTTTTCTCCTTACTGCATTTTGCTTTCTGACTTGTTCTACATGTTGATAAACCATGGCTCTGGTGTTGGTAGGCATGTTAATAGTAATGTTTTCCATATTGCAAGTAGACCTGTAGTTTAGTTTACTAATTTGCCAGTAACTTCCAGCATCTCGCCTTGGGGGGTGGGAAGGGCAGGTGGGTTCCCTCAGGAACCTAGGTGAAGGGGGTGGCTCTCCAGTGGCCCTTATATGATAATCTATAACCTGTTTTTTTCTACAAATTGTTATAGCTGTCTTTACCAATAAATACCTATTATTCATTCAATGTTTTATTATGAAAATCTTCACCAAAAATATTAAATTAAAAGAAATTGATAGCAGACATTTATATATCCATAACTTAGACTCTACCATTAATGTTTTATTAAGCCTGCTTTATCACATATCTGTGTATCTGTTCATCCTTTCATCCATACCTCTATCTATTCTTCAGTTGAAATGGGTATACATACTATAAAATTTTTCTTTCTTGGAGGGGTTGGATTATGAGGTTCAGAAGTTCAGAAGTTTCACTTTTTATTTTATATATGGTTGTGTCTTTTACAATATTTACATTTCAAAGAAAAAATAAAGAAACATGTTTTTTTAAAGCACAATCTGCAAACCTGATTTTAAGTGTCTGTAGGCCTGATGATCAGTCTTTTCTGCTGTCAGCCCATCAAGCTTCTCCCAGTGTGTGTCCTGAAGGCACTTCTTGAGCATTTAATAAGTGCCAGCCATTGAAAGGAATCTATTCCTGTACTATTCCATTGCCTGCTCCCAGCCATCACATGATTGAAGAGCAATTACTAATGTTGGAGAAGAAACAAGAAAACAGGCAGTGCAGGTAAATTTCCCCAATTCACAGGATAGTGAATAGTGAGAACTAAATGAAAGCTTGAGTTTATCTCAGGTTTGAGCCCCTGACTCTGTTCTGTGCATCTCTATTTGACACACACTTTAAAAAGAACTCATTGTTTTCCCATCTTTAAGTGAGATAATTCAATGAAGGCATAGTACCCACCATGCACAAGACATGGGAGGTAGCCAAAACAAGCTAGACAAAAATGAAGGTTCCTTCCCTGGTTTGAACTTATTAATCTGTTGAGAAAAAATGGGTGTCTTGATACCATCTGACAGGGTCTCTGGTGGGGGTGAACATGGTGAATATTTCACATATGAAATATTTTTTACCTATTCCAGGAATGGGTTGGAATCAAAAGGGAAGATTTCCTGCAAAGAGTAAAAATATGTCAACTCATGAGCAAACATGCCAGGCCCTTCATAACTGGCTTCATGCATATACTCAGTCTGTTTCGACTACTTCAGCCATTCAGAAAATCCACTGCCTTACCACATTCAGGCTCATGCTTTCCCTCTGTGGGATGACCTTCTCCCTTCTCTAGTCAATGAATTTGTACTTGTTTTACAAAGTCCACTTAACTGTCACTTTTTCCCTGGATATCCACATGCCTTCCAAACTCTGCTTCATTGTTCTCATGATATCTTTCTCCATGTCTTAATGGTTAAAGTCTTAGTGCTTAGAGCCTTGTGCGTGTGTGTGTGTGTATGTGTGTGTGTGTGTGCCATGACAATGAACTCCTTGATATCTCATTATTTTCTATCTTAGGTCTTGTGTGAACTGACCAATCTTTCATAGGCCTTTAAAAAGTACATTTAAACTGAATTTCTTGAAATTTAGTTTCATCAATCTTTGGTTAGATATTCACATTCATCCTTTATTTTATTTTTTAATTTTAAGTAATTTGTTTATACATATATATATATATATATATATATATTTCACATCATTGGAATTCCCAGGGGTCACCCACCACCTCTCCTCCTTGGCTGCTCCAGCTGGTCCACTCCCTGTGTTGTGCATTTTCATTTGGTTATCCATATATTAGTGAAACCATTTGGTTTCTGTCTTTTTCTTTCTGACTTCTTTCTGCTAATATTATTTCTTCTAGGTACATCCATGTTATCATAAAATCATCAAATTTGCCATTTTTAATTGATGATTAATATTCCATTGTGCATATATACCACATCTTTTTCATCCATTCTTCTGTTGGGACATTTGGACTGTTTCCATGAACTTCCAATTATATATAGTGCTGCAGCAAACATCCAAGCACAGGTGTCCCTTTGCACCTACATTGAGGTATCCTTTTGGTAGTATCCCAGAAGAACGATTGCTGGGTCAAATGGTAGTTCCATTTTCATTAATTCAAGGGTCCTCCACACTGCTTTCATAGTGGTTAGACCAGTTTACATTCCTACCAGCAGTGTTAAGAGTGCACCTTTCTCTCCACATCCACACCAACACTTGTTGCCTGTTTTCGAAATGTGGGCTATTCTTACTGGTGTAAGGTGGTATCTCATTGTGGTTTTGATTTGCATTTCCCTTATTGCTAGTGATGTTGAGCAATTTTTCATGTGCCTGTTGGCCATTTGTCTTTCCTCTTTGGAGAAATGTCTCTTTAGTTCTTCTCCCCATTTCTTGATTGGGCTTCCTGTTTTGTTTTTGTTTAGTTGTGTGAGTTCCTTGTAGATTTTTTTGTTATTAAACTGTTATCACTCTTGTGAAAGGCAAAATTTTTTCCCATTCCATTGAGTTTCTTTTTGTTTTTTCTGCTGTCTCTTTTGTTGTACAGAAGCTTTTTAGTTTGATGTAGTCCCATCTGTTTATGTTTTCCTTCATTTTACTGACATTTGTAGAGATGACTAGAAAGGGATTTCTGAATCGCTATTTGTGGAGGGTTTTGCCTAGGTTTTCCTCTATTTATTTTATGATTTCAAGCCTTACATCCAAGTCTTTTATTTATTTTGAATTGGTTTTTGTACATGGTGTAAGGGAGTTAGTTGTCTTGGTTCATTTTTTTGTATGTCTTGGTCCAGTTTTCCCAGAACCATTTGTTGAAGAGGCTGTCTTTCTTCCAATGTACGTTTTTCACTCCTTTGCTTTATAGTATAATTTGAAGTCTGGCCAGGAGTCTTTTTGATATTCAAGGTCTCTTGCTATTCTAAATGAATTTCAGTAATTTTTGCTCTATCTCTTTAAAGAATGTCATTGGAATTTTTAGAGGGATTGCACTGAATCTGTAGACTGCTTTTGGAAGAATGGCCACTTTAATGATGTTAATTCTTCTAATCCATGAGCAGGGAATGTCTTTCTATTTCCTTACATCTTCTTTTAGTGTTTTTAAAAGTTTTCTTTGTATAGATCTTTCACATATTTTGTTAGATTTATTCCCAGGTATTTAACTGTTTTTGGTGTGATGGTAAATGGGATTTTTTTTTTAATTTCTTCTTTTCCTGCTTGGCCTTTGCATATAGAAAAGACACTGACTTCTATGTGTTGTTTTTGTAACCATTCTATCACTGAACTGGTCTATTGGATCAAGGTGTTCTTTTGGTGGATTTTTTTGGGTTCTCTATATAGAGAATCATGTCATCAGCATAGAGTGATAGCTTCAGTTCCTCTTTTCCTATTTGTATCCCTTTTATGTCTTTCTCTTGCTTATTGTCCTCGCTAGAACTTCCAGTACAATGTTAAAAAGTAGTGGAGAGAGAGGGCATCCTTGCCTGGTTCCAGATCTTAATTGAAATAATTTTAATTTTTCCCCATTTAGGATGATGTTTGCTGTAGGTTTATCATAGATGGCTTTTATTATGTTGAGGTATGTTCCTGCTATCCCCAATTTTTCAAGTGCTTTTATCATGAGTGAGTGTTGGAATTTATCGAATGCTTTTACTGCATATATTGATATGTTCATATGTTTTTGGTTTTTTTTTCCATGTTGATGCAGCAACAAGGATGTTTATTGTCTACTATGAACATCTATATGCAAACAAATACAACAACCTGAATGAGATGGATGGTTTCTAGAAAGATACAGCTCCTCAAAACTGAACAAAGAAGAAATAGAGAACCTGAACAAGCCAATCACAAGCAGCGAAATTGAAGCAGTCATCAAAATTCTCCCTAAGAACAAGAGCCCAGAACCAGATGGCTTCACAAATGAATTCTATCAGACATTCAAAGATGAAATAATGCCTGCATTACTAAAACTTTTCAAAAAAATTGAGAAAGAAGGAAAATTGTCAAACACATTCTATGAAGCAAACATCACACTCATACTAAAACCAAATAAAGACAGCACTAAAAAGGAAAACTATAGACTAATCCCTAATGAACACAGATGCAAAAATTTTAAACAAAATCCTGGCAAACCAAGTACAGTGATGTATACAAAGTATTATTCACCATGATCAGGTGGGATTTATCCCAGGGGCACAGGGATGGTTCAACATCTGGAAATCACATTCATCCTTTAAATTGTAGTTAAAATGATCAGTTGGTATGGCCAAACTTTCCATTCAAGAAATTTAGCTCATATAATTTCAACACAAACACATAGTTATAAAAAGATTAAAGGAGATCAAGGTAAAGCTGTAAGTTTTGCTAGAATGGCATAACCACAAGAGAAACTGAAAGAAGAGATTTCAAATCCAATAATTCTGCAGATATCCTATCTGAAGCTTTGATCTTTGGGCACTGGCACAGGAACTGAAAGATCCCTATGAGAGCACTTCTTTACATTAAGAGACTTATCTATGGTCAACCTTCTAATTGGGATTTCAGGAAGTAGAGCCCAGGAATCTACATTTATAACAATCTTCAAGCCAAACCTCCCAAACATACCTTCCTTCGATTCCTATTGCTTCAAAGGTGATACACAGAATAAATTTGGAACCATTATGAATAACCTTCACTGGCAATAGAATCTTGTATTTTACAGTTAAAATGCACTTTCCCAAAAGGTCTTACCAGAAGCATATTTTGTGGAAAAGCATGAGAGATTTAGTTCATGATATCCACTAGAAATTAAGTGAGCAACAGATACATAGAAGTGCTAATAATAGATTTGATGTGAAGATAATTATAAAAGTTTGAATTTCTATATATTCATTCTGCAAAATTGTACTCATGAGTTAGAGGATTTGAAAAGTAATTTCCTACTAATTAATTATGCAGCTCCAGTTAGATATACTGGTAGATGGTACTACTTTAAAGATGTGATCCTGATTTCCTAACACTCTGTTCACTTGAACATTAAACTTAGAGGTTAATAAAAATCACAAGAAGTCTAACTTTGAACATCTGTCTTCATAAAAAAGATGGCAAATGTCACCATATGTTTCTCATGGTTTATTCCAGATCCTCTTATTATTGCAAACTCATGAACCATGGGTTAAATTAAGCAAGTTTTCAAAACTGAAAATCAGAGGGCAGAAAAACATAAACATTTAAGGCATGTATATATATGAAAGTTTTGCTTTGTATATAGGGAGGACGCAACTAATACTAAAATGGTCTCCACCTGATATATTTTTAATAATAGTGGGCTTTGGGTAAATGTCCAGATGGCTGGAGTTTGTTGAGTATAATAATAATAATTAAATAAAACACCGTGTATAACCTCTTTTATGTTCCAGTGGTGTTTGAATTATATATACATATATATATTCTATATGTATAAAATGTATTAGCGCTAATCCTCATAAAAACCTTCAAGAAAGTATTTCAACCTTTACAGTTGAATAAACTATGTATACTAACTTGCCAAAAGTCCACAACAAATTAATAACAACCAAGTTAGTGAACTCAGGCCTCTTTGACCTCTCACGGCAACATCTTTTTGCTTTAAACTATAAACTATATGAGGGCAAGAGAATGTGGCTGTTCTTGTTCCCTGCTTGATTTCCGGAGACTTGAATTGAATATGGTTTAAATAAGAAAAGAATAATAGCATACTACCCAAATCAGAAATTTCATCCTTGTCAAGATTCCCAAGGCAAATAATTAATCCCACAATTTATGATATATCTTATCTCAAATAAAAATATTATTTATCTGAGGGAAACTATCTAACAATGATAAATATGTTTTTAATCCAAGAGGACAAGAACCAAACAAAAGACAGGAACACAGGACAGATAGAACAAATAAAAAACAAATCCTAAGTGAAAAATTTCAACTCAGGAAACCAGTGATTAAATTTAATGTTTGGTAAATAAACTACATAAAGACTATTAGACTGTAATTTTAAAATTATATCCCTATTAGTCACTTAATTCTTTTAATTCATCCCTTTTTATATGGTTGAAAAGAGAGCATGAAACGTAAAGAAACTTCCATAAATGACACAGTTAATAAGTGGCAATGTTAACATATAAAACTCAGGTTTTTGGACCTCAGTCTTCACGTGTGACCTGTTAACATCAACTCAGTGAAGAGAAGGTGGGTTCATGTACCACCAGGGACTGCACCAGACCATAAAAAGGAATAGGGAATGGTAGGGTTTGGCCCTGCCATGTTGAGGGATAAAGACTCTGTGGGAACAGACACAATTTCTGTGCAGTATTAAAGAAACAATTGATAATAGAAACCATGAATTTGTAATGGAATTGGTATACAAAAAGATTATTTTCTCTAGCAGTACCTGGTGATACTGAATTAATATTTGAGGGTTCATGTTTTTGGAAAGTGACAAAAAATAAGATGGCTAAGTAAATTAGGGTCTGGATGAGACACTGGTAAGTAATATTTCATTTTGGGGTGTAGGCTGAACAGGGAGACTGCAAGCTCAGGAAGATGGTACAGAGAATGAGGGGAGAGGTTATGAGACCAGATGTCTGTAGGGGGTTGAACAAGAGGCATCTCGGGAAGGAGAGAGGGAGAGGCCTGAAAGAAGAGGAGGCTTCCATCAAAGAAAACTGGATGAGTGTCCACATATCTCATAAGGCATCCTGCAGATACATGAGAAATAAAGGTAAAGTTGTTTAATAGGTTTATTGTTCTCATTAAATATGAGGACAAAGATACAAACTCTAGGCTAAAACTCACTTGTTGTTACCTGAGCCACCATTTTCATAGTTTTCTTTAAAACTCTGATCAAAGATGATTAAAAAATTCTCAATTTCTCCAGGTAACAGATTGCTTTCTCTGAATCACTCCATTTTTTTTCTAAAATAGGGAGAAAAAGATAGTTAAAATTAGCCACCTTTTTATAATGCATTTGCTGAAACTAATTAGTAATTATTTTTTAACATAAGCAGTTGGTGTGAGAGTGGTGATAATATATTTACAATATAAACTTAGCATCATTAATGAGATTGTCATTTCTATGTGGAAGCAAGACTGTCAGAAGCTGTCCCCTTTATGACAGAGTTGTTCTTTCAGTGCCGGGTGGATTGGTGGGTGGCAGTTAAGCAACTCTTAAGAAATAGCCTTGCCACAATAAGGTACATCATGATACGTATCAGAAGAGCAGTAATCTGGTTTTGAGATTTTTCCATTTAACACATCAGCAATCTTTATGCTAGCAGGTGAAGTTGGAATATTCCAAACATCTATCAACATAAAAGTGGGACTTTTTCACAATAAGGTATTGACATAGAAGGAAACTCCCTGATTCTCTGATAATAAATGTATTTTTCCATACTAATTCTTAAGCAGTCTAATATTAGCCTTTTCCTTTCTAAATTCCCTATATTTGGATTCTGAGTGAGATTTTTCTTTTCACTTCTCATTTAATCAACATTGGCACTGAACTCCCCTCTATCAGCTTGATATTCAGCTCTGGTCTGACCTACTTCTGCTCAGGCAGTGAACTCTTTCACTTCCCACAGTTGGTCAAAAGCAGTTAGAAGGAAGGAGAAAGACATGGGGAAAGGACAGAAACCAATCTTCTTGTATCAGGCTGCATTAAAGCATCAGTCTTAGAGCTGTAGGCACTTTGATAATGATCAATGAACAGTTTAAAGGGTTTGCTCACTCCACACTGTCCTGTGGTAAAGTTTCACTTTCCCAGCCATGCAGAAAGAGAAGAGGATATTTTCCAATGTGTCTGTTCCCTGTACCCTTCCAAGCAGTGGGTAGTCTGTAGGTACTGGTGAGTCCCGATTGCCATTGTAGATACTTCCTTTATTTTGCCATAGTCATCATGCTGGACAGAGCTCTTTCATATTCCAATAGAGAGAAGTTATCCTTGTCCTCCATTTGCTCTCAATACCATGCTTCTTCCTTCAATTTTTGTTGCATGCTTCCCAGCTGACCACCAACACCATGGTGTGGATTGTATGTTGTGTGCAAATTCATAGGAGAGTTTGGAGTCCCACAATAAAACTCAGACTGGAAGAAAAATTATCTAGTATATTTTTTCTGGAAATTATTTGTTTTGTTCTACAACTCCACTTCCAAGAATGGCTCCTAGACCACAGCTTTGCTCTGCTAGAAACTGTGAGTTGCCTATCTAAAGCCCATTCTTCTCTCCTGTCTTAATAAAAATGTCCCTTATTTCCCAAGCTGTGAAACACCTAACCAAAATTTCTGTTTCCCAGATTCTACTGTAGCAGATATGTAATGGAGCTGGGTTCTGACAATGAGGTGCAAATTGAAATGCTGTGTGTGACTCCAAAAAGTCCTGTAATGCCAGCTAACTGAACTTGGACTGAACCATCTTCCTCCCCTTCCTCAATTTGTTGCATGAAATATTAGAGAACTAATCACTGAGCAGATTACTTGATTCTTAGACATCATTTTTATTTGTGGGGCTTTATTTCCCCTATATTTTATTTCTTCAACAAGAATGTATCAAGAGGAACTTAAAATTAGGGGCTAATTTTTCAGTGTGATGCATGTGTGTTTGACTGGGGTGGGGGCAGTTTGGAGGTAGAGGCAGGGTTATTAAAAGCCTAGAAGAAACAATCCCTGGTATGAAGAAGTCTATGATGAGGATAAAGGAATAATACAGAATGAACAAAAGATACACATAGGAAAATATAGAAAAAGAGAGGATATCAATGTATTTCAATCTAGTTTTAAGATAAGCATCTTACACTGAATAGTAAGTGATCACTTTCCTTCTTTACATTCAGTTTCATATGGTTATTCCTATCTTCAGATATTAAATGCTCAGAAAAATGAGATGGAGAAAGTTCCCTGACCCTTTTGAACTGTAAAGAATTTTTAATGCTCTGCTCTCACTGTTCCCTTCAAGAGGGTCCCCCATTAACCCACATAAACAGATGCTAGACTGTCAGAAGATAGTTCCCTCAATTCTATGTCTGAGGAAGAGTTCATCTCCCACCCAACAAGGGCTACTGGGAGAATTACCCAGACGATATCTTGAGACATAAAGGAAATCATTTCAAGATTAATTAAATGCAAATCCTCTACTTGATTTCAAATGTCTTAAAAATGCAGACACCACATAGACACAACCATGAGGATAACTATCTTTGTGATATTTCTATAATATATATAAACCATGGAAAGTGTTCATAATATAATATATACTGACAAATTTTAATTTACCATAAAATGCTAATTCTGAGAGTATTTTGTACAGTAATTTTTTCATGGAACCAGAATCTAAAAGTATTTCAAAATTGAGCAGCTTGAAAAAAGTATTTAGAATAAAGATAATTTATCTTACCAAGAGTGACAAAATCACACATTTCCTTCTCAGCTGTTTGACCCATGGGATAAACTGTAATCCTGCTGCAAATTGCATGATATGTAAGTGATCACTTGAAATTAGTGAGTGATTAGAGAGTGGGACCCTCTGAAACAATCTTCAGTGCTCCTTAGTGATACCATAATGTGTGCTCAGGTGAAAACAAGATGCTGCCTACCAAGGACCAAGGTTTCCTGGGCATGGTGCAATGTGTCTGAGAAACAGCTGCCCTTGTAGCCACATGGATGCATGGTGGCCCAGTTCTGACCACGGGAATGTGGGTGGAAGTGATGTATCACTTGGACTCAGCTCTTGAAAGCCTGTGATCTCCCAGTCTCTCTTTCATCCTCCATTCTCTGACTGAGTTGAAGCCTATGAGGAACCAGGAACTAATGAAACTACAATACAGATAAAGTCTGGTCCTTGAAACCCTGTGCGAGACAGCAAAAGATTCATCTTAGACTGATCTTTCATAAAAATATTAACTCTGAGCCAAATCACTAAAATTTGAGGTCCTACCTGTTAGCTATGGCTGAGTGAACCCGGCAGTTGGTGGTGTCAGCCACAACCTCCCTCCCTCTTCTTTCCTTCTCTCAGAGTGATGATTTCCATTCATTCATAGTAACTGATGAGAAAGCCCTTTCCTCCATTTCTTTGTCTTCTCATGTTCTTGTTAACATTTCTCTTTGAAGACCACTTTGAGTCACCTGTCAACCCACTAGAGACTAAGTCTGGGTTTTTTAAATTATTATTATTATTATTAGAGAAGTCACTGTTGCCCAGGGATAAGATGAGAAGTTCAGGGATTGGGAGGGAGGAAGAGGAGATGAACTCTAGTTCCCTGAGGGTGTTCCTTACCATGTGATATTCTCTTCCTCATTGTTTCATCTTTTTTTTTCCCCAGGATCTGAGTCAAATTCCAAAACCTGGCCAAGATCAAAAGGGAGGCCAAGTAGCAAGAATGGCTTTTGAGTTCTTTCTGGAAAAGAAAGAGTCGGCAGCTTGCTGCATTGCAAGTCCAGAGAACATCCAAGATTCTAAATTCTACCGTGGTCATGATAAAGTTATGAGTGACAAGGGACCCTGTGGGGTCCAGCTTAATTTTTTTCCCTCTTTTGGTGTGTGTCCCTGATGTTTCCTGAGGCTATGCCAATGAATAAATATGATTTCCATTTTCCAAGGGGAATTAATCACTGTAGAAAACAGTAACTAGTTCCTTTATTTCATATCCCCAGAATTTAGGTCATGCAATATTCTAGTTCCATTTCATTAATAGAAAACTTGCTTGAGAACCAGCACCCATTTGTCTTTCTGTTGTGTTCCTGAATATATACAAATTCAGGTCTCAGAATGCTAAGTCCATTCAAAGTGTGTGTGTGTGTGTGTGTGTGTGTGTGTGTCCCTAGCTATTTCAACACTAAAACCAATCAATAATGGTTTAGAATGGAACATGCATCCAGGAGACAGTAACTTATGATTATGGATATTTAGAAGGATTTGACTTGAAGAGTCTAAAATCCTTGTTCTTGTCATTTTCATTACTAAGAGCAAAACTTTGTCTCCTTGGTCTCTGTGTTGATCTTGGTTCAATAATTTTCAGCTGTGTAACGTGAACCAGTTTGATTAACTTCTCTGTTCTTCAGTTTCTTCTTCTGAAATGTGGGAATTCTAATGAAAACCTACTTCAGTGGCTAAGCAAGTACATAATGAGATAAATATAAAATACTTAGTGCTAAAATAGAAACCCTAAATTTTATTAGCTAATACTACCAGTAATCACTTAAGAAAAATTGCATTAGCTACCAAGGAGATTACTATGTTATTTGCTGAAAACCTGTGAAATTCCTTACAAGATGATTCTACCAAGACCCCTTGACCTTAAGATAGGGGTGATGTTCAACTTCTCTCACTGGGTGCTTGTCCAGATCAAATCAGTATAACCTATAGGACCCTTGACCTACAATCTGCTCCTGCCCCCTACTGCAATTGCAGCAAGGGTCTTCCTAAAGGATAAGTCTGACGGGGTCCACCCCAGCTGGTAATGCTCCCAGGTTTCTTTTTAACATAGTCCCAAACAACTCTTGAGAAGTGATGAAAGGCCCCAAACCTACCAAATTTCAGCCTCACCAGTTACAGTACCCAAATCAACCCCATGCCAAAACTACTCACAATCCATGACCTTGAGACATGCTTTTCTGTCTGTTTACCCTTACCTCCATTCCAACTCACTCATCTCCCTTCACCAAACACAAGCACATTTCAGTACTATTGGGATTCCATTTAGCATTGGTTTTGAACATCCCCTTTATTTTGAAGTATTTCACTAGCTATTCCCTCTTCTCTAGGTCCTGGAAAGTCTTCCAACAGCACTCAGAACACTTCCATGTACTGTTGCTTGCATGTTTGTCCTTGTTTCTTATTCTTTCCATACACACCACATAGCATAGCACTTAGCATATAACAGGTTAAACTATTATGAAGTTTCTAGTTTTTTAGGTATAAACATTCTCAAAAGTTGGCAATGTCTTGTGGTTCAACATAGAGTGGGTGCTTAGAATTACCTGCTAATAAATTAGTAAATGAGTGAAAGACTGTTGCTCCCACTGATCTACTATGCCTATTAATCACACCATAATTTTCAGAAGCATTAATTTAGAATACATGGTAAATGTTTTTTGAATTTTCTAGTAGGAGTTATGAAAAATCCATTTTATAGCTATAGATTATATTTTTTACAGCAAAATGATAGAGCCAGTTTATAGTAATGTCCTTCGGCAAACAGAATGTTTAAGAATTGACTAAGACAACCTCACACACACACATTTGAGAGTACCAAGGTACATACTTTGAAATGGACTTTTCTATACTGAATCAGTGCAAAATTTCCCTTATTGAACCATGTTGAAGCACACAAGAATTCCTGACTTATTCAATATGAAATGAGTATATTCAATATTCAATGAGTATATTATCTGGAAGCCAAATAATTTTCTGTTTATCAACCCCATTTCCTGACCCAGCCAGGGTCAGGAAATCATCTCTGTGACTATAAAACTGGGTCCCAAAGTAACAAATAACCACAGAGAAAGCTATCCATATATGTGAGGTACTGTGTCTTACGTTTCATAACATTGGAGAATAACTCACATCATCTGCTGATGGTTTACTCTTTGGGGATCTTCTCTAATCAAAGAAGCAAAGATAGAATTTTGCATAGGCATTGGGGTTCCTAACGTCTCTTTATACATGGCTACATTATGACCAATATGTGTGAGGACCAGCCCTCTGAGGTGACACTGTAAGGAGTCAGGAACTGACTGAGCTGAGCAGTGACCACCAGTGGCTTGTAGGAATCAGAGAACCCAAGTTGAAATGCCTAGAGAGACCAAGTAGATGTGAAACAATAGAGAACAATGAGAAATGTGGCAGAGAAATCTATAAAAATGATGTTCACTCAGTTCCAATAAAGTATCACCATGCCAATCAGTGTTGCCCAATTTGGGAATTTTTAAGAGAGACTAGAAATTTAGATATTTGCATGAAATTTTATGTTTTTCTATGTTTTTCTTTTTTTTTTCCTAATACTGCCTGTGTCAAAAAGAAAATTATGCCTGAAGGGCAGATCTATCCGATCGTGGGCCTCAAGTTACAACGCCTGCATGAAACCATAATCCATGATGCCGCCTAAGAATTCTATGGTCAGAATGTTCAAAGAAAAATAATTTTAAATACTTTCACTTACCATTACTGCAAATATTTTCTTAGGCTTGTTGGAACATGTCTCAATTTTTAATTTAGAAAATACAACACTGATAATGCTAGCTGATATTCTGGACCTCCTTTGAACTTAGTAAAATTCTTGCAAGGCTGAGAAGAGAGAAGAAACAGGCTTAAATATTAAAGGATAAAAAGAAGGTTGAACTGGAAAATATATATATTTTAGGAATGCAGGATTATTCAAAACTGCCCCACTGTTTTCCAGCTCTTGATGTACAGTCTTTCCTTTCACTGACTCATACCCCTCAAAATTCAAATGTCTTGCCATCTTACTAAGAAATTGTATTTGAGTCACTCCTGCAAGCTAGTCCATGATGAAGGAGCCCATCCATAAGCATTTCTTCCTTTCTAAAATTTTGGTCTATCATCAGCAAAATCTGCCTCCCAAGATGAAATTCCTTCAACCCACTAACAGATGGTATTACCAACTTCTTGAGATACACACACACACACACACACACACACACACATCTTTCCCATGACAGAACATACGGTTCTGTTCTGGTGTGAAAGCACCTTGAGTTTATCAAGCAACAGAATAAGTGGTAGGGAGAGAGATGATTCTGTGGAAAGGTTCATCCCCTCTTGCCTCTTAGTCCCAATTAAGGAGTCCAGGGCATTTGAGGTCTACCACATTTCCATGTGACAAGGGACATTATTTGGTGAAACGTCGCCTTTGAACATGGTAAGGTCGTCATTTTGACCTGGAGCATATCTAGAATAATAATAATACTGGTTTTGCTGGTATCAAGCCTAAATTTGCTAAATTGTTCACAAAACAGTAACAGAGCATTGCCTTCAGATGCTGCCTGCTAGTGAGTCTAGGGGACAACAAAAAAATGCCCTGTCAACTCAACCAAGTCTAGTAATTACACTGACTGCAAAACACCAAGGCACGGAGCTCTGGAAACCTTTTAGAGGGTCTTTTATCATGCCCTGCCTTTTCCAGAATGAGGCTAATTTGCTCCTATTTCAGACGGCTCCAGCACAGAGAGCAGGCAAAGGAGAGAAAAGAGAATGAATCGTCAGCGTTATTGAAAAGATTCATGATTAGTCACACTCCCTTGCAAGCCAGGTCCTTGCCAGACACCACACCACTCATTAGCAGACCTGAGAACTGGCGTGCTTCCCACAGCTGAGCAACAGCTCCAAGCCTGGCAGGCCCCCGGGGACCCACAAAGTCTTGTTCTCCCACACCCTGCAATGAGGAAGGCCAGTTTGGACAGGCCCAGGTGCAAGTGGCTCCCCAGATGCTAAGTGAAATCTGCTTATTTTATGCTTGGTGTTGTTTAAAATATAATTACTCAGGAGCTCAGCTGGGGTGGAAATGAAGAGAACATCTCTTCATGTTATACAGAAACAGTTATCTGACCGGGGCTACCATTTTTTTCCCAGGTACTCTTTGGAAGATCCAAGAGCTGGGCAAACGCATGTTGTCAGCCTTGCTCCTTGCCCTCCTGTATTTAGCTACAACTGAGAGTACTCCTCTTCCTGGAGCCAGAAAAATTTATTTTCCTTGTCTGAGTAACACTGGCAATTATAACTTAAATTTATAGCTCCAGTCATTGAAAGATTAGTTTTCAGGACACAGGATGGGTTGTAGGCCTCATTGATTTCAATTCCCACGACAGTGGGGAAACAGAGGCTGAGAGGCCAATAGACTTGCTCAAAAGTGTAAAAGAAACAAGAGGAGCCAGGTGCCTGCTTTTCTGTTCCATTGTAGTTTTGTCAAAACTACAATCCCATAAAAGAAGGTATCACTTCTAGCTAGAATAGTAAACCATTCCCTACTTTATTAAAATAGCATTTCAGAATCATAACTCAGTAAAGTTCTATCAAACCTAACTAGATAAATCAGGCATCTATTGGTGGGCTGGATGTCCTCCACATGGGAATCTGAAAAGAGAGAACATGGGGCGTGGTACATGACCACCACAATAAGCACTGGATATGGTGTATCACCACACTTTACCTCAGAATAATCTGGAGCCAAGATTGGCTGTTGTGGAAAGAGGCAATAACTCACATAACACAGTGCAATGCAGAGGTCTGGCTTCTTTCCTGCCTAAATCACTATGGATCCTATTCAGAGCTCACATTATTTGGTATACGATGACAAACATATTCATTTGGATTTATGGTACCTGCAAAAAATGATCCTGTCCTTAAAAGATATTCAAGTGGTTAAGAAGCATCGCTCATGACGTAAGTATGACTCAAAACTCTTGTACTCCATAATGTCAGGCTGCCAAAACTCCCACCCTGGCTTCTCAAGGGTGTTGCCATGTTGACCAGGGCAAGTGTGGTAAGACTTTAGGGACATTCCCGTGAGTTTTCAGAGTTTTTAAAACACTGCAAAGTCACTAAATAGTACTTCATTTAAAGGAAACACAAGAGCAACTTCAAAGATAAAGAGTGGCATGGACACTGAATATGGTGTATTCCTCCTCCCACTGAGCAAAGGGTCAGGGCTATATTGAATGTGAAATGGTATGACCAGCCCCTGCAAATGTGTTTTAGTCTGCCACTAGAAGTAGCTCAGGTGTGAGTATATGCACCTTCTGAGGAAAATACTTTTGCCTCCAATTTTTGTAGTATTTACTTCTGAAAATAATATATTAGCTGACAAATTTTATAAATTTCCCCAGGCACCATTTTAAGCATGTTGACTCTGATCCTCCTTTGAATTCTGTGAGGAACTATGTTCCTCATTCGCATGGGGGGGCTTCTATAAAGGTCAAACAGAAAGTGGCAGAGCTGGGGTTCAAACCCAGAACCCATGTGCTTCATCTCTCTGCTGGAGAAGAAGTGACAGTAGATACCATGTGATTACAGTTTCCTGTGTATCGTGCATAGAAAAGAAACACAAAAGGAAAATTTGGGGAAATGACACCAAGAAGACTCCACATAAAGATGGAGAACAAGACTTTGTGATCAAGGATCTAACCAGAGTCATTTACCAGTCTCATGACCTTGGGCAGTACTCAGTCTCTCTAAGTTTCAGTTTCTTTGTCTATAAAATGGGGTTATGATGGTCTCTAGCTCATGGCATTCTTGGGGAACTTTTGGGAAGCTTTGGGGGAGTTATGACCCACAGAAACAGCATTGACAGATTCTGGCTAACAGTAGATGCAGAATAATTATTAAACACAGCAATACAAATGGCAGTGAAGAAAAAATGAGGTTCAAATGAAAAGGTCTGAAGTCAGTATTGTTTACTTAGCTGTCAAATCTTTCATAGAGACATAAACCATAAATAATAAGCTCCCCTTAAAACAGTAATTTTGAATTGTATCTCCCTCTCCTCTGCTAGTTGCTATCACATTCTAGCCCCCTCACCCCAACCTTTTCCCCTGGGATTTGGTAAACAGTTCTTTGCTATTGTGAAACAGCAAAACCTGGCTTCTCCACCCCTTGACTCCAAGCCCTGGTGGCAGATAAGCCCACGTCACTATGGGTTTCTGTCAGAAAGGCACCCCTGGGCCATGATGGAGAGACACTCAACTACACATCTGAACACTGAGGGGTGGGTGCAGTATTGCCGTCCCTCCCCCATCATCCTCATCTGCACCCATCCTGCTCCCCACAACTTGGCAACGTGTTGGCAGGTCGCTGGTTGTGAGCCTGTCTTCTGCACACAGGTCCTGTCACTATAATAACCATATTTTCTCTTGCGGTGAAGAGTAATTGAATTAAATTGGGCAGCATTTGATCCCAACCATACTAATTGCCTGATCCAATTGAGGCCTCTGTGAGGTCAGGGACAGCAGTGAGAGGGGCTGTCAAACAGATGTCCATGTCCTACAGGCCTGGCCATTAAGCTCTTATTTACACACACACACACACACACACACACACACTTGTCTCCTCCATGCTGAACCAGCTCAGAGAGCTGGCAAGTGAATAGGGAGAATCCCCAGGTGTGTGAGGAACACAGTGGAGCTGGGAAGGGAGCAAAGTTTCAACTGCCACAAGTGAACATTAGACATGCAGATGTTAAACAGCAGTGGACAGAAGCACAGGCGACTAGTAACGTTCATAAATACCAGCTCAAAAAATAATCAGGGTGCATGTGTGTGCATGTGTGTATGAGTATATATGTATGTTTGTGTGCGTGTGTGTGTGTGTGTGTGTATGGGAGGGGGAATTAAGTTTTGCTTTGGTGACATCTCCAACTGTTCATGGTTTAAAAGTCACATGTCTTTGGCAAACAAGCAGCCCCGGGAGTTTTTATCAAGAGTAAATTATGTGGGTTTTTTGCTTATCTAAAAGTAAATAAGAAACACAGATGACTGGCTTTAAATGTCTAACTAGCTCTGTTTTTCCTTCTTTCTGCAGATAAAATTAAATATAGACATCAACATCTAAATTTATCAGCAGATGCATAAGCGGACAGCAGAAGAGGAGGATGGGAGGATGTCTCAAGGGTTATGCCTTTGAAAACCTGTCTTCCTTTCCCTTGTCCTCACTGTCCACTCAGTCCTGGCACCCCTGCTCAACTTCCAGACTTGAAACTGAGTGACCTTTGCAAACACGTAAGCCCCTCTCTCCCAACATCCATTTCCTAATCCTGTAAGGCAAATAAGAGAACAAAAAGATGCTCAGATTTTAAGGCCATCTGGAAACTCAGCTCTGCTTGTGAAATACTGAAGAGCTTGACTTCCAGCCTCATAGGTCACCTCTGTCATCTCACCCTCAGGTCTCCATGGCTGGTTGGCCTTTGGTGAACCAAGCAATAAAGTTGCAAGATTGGGATTAGTGGACCAGGACTGCTGGAAGGAAAACAGTGCCAGGATTTTGAGGACAATAAGCTGCAGCAGTCAGTGACAAGGAACAAGAATGTAAACATCCCTGTCCTTATGAGGAGCTCACAGGAAAAGGTCCTTGATTGAGTCTGTTCTCACATTATTGCTCAAGGAGGTGGTAGTGGGAGAACGTCTCTCTTCATTCATATTCAGAAGGTTCAGTTTGTATGTGAGGATAAAGATCTGTGGGCTGAGCAAGAAAGGAAGTCCTAAACACCCAATAATTTTTAAATTATGGGTTATGACACATTAATGACTCCCAGGATGGAGAAAGTTTCCATTGGGACATATGATTCACACTAGTAAGAGAGTCCAGTGCTTTAGTATGCACCATCCTGGTTCCCAACCCACTAATCCTCTAGAGTTCAACCAACTCCTTCCAAGTGAGAGGTCCTTCCAAGAGATATGATGATCTTTGCAGTATTAAATAGCAAAGGGAGAGGTCTTGTTGCCCTGAATGTGAGCAGTTAAAAGTGCTGGTTAAACACTAATGAGGATGAGCAAGAGCAAAACCTCATATATGGCTTTGTAAACACCAGTATAGGCTTTATACTTGATCCTCAAGCCCTTGGAAAGGTTGTCTTGTGAATATGGCTATCCTGCCCCTATTTTAGGCTGTTAAAGTAAGTGGAAGGTAGAGTAAATCTAGTGCTGAATAGATTCACACTGTGGCCAAGAAACAATCCTGATACAAACTGGTGGGACATAATAGAATCGGAGATCCACTGTAAATTCAGACCATCTGCTATTGTTTCCTCTCCTTTACCAGCTTCCCTCCCTGCATGTTCCATAATTACACTGATATTCCACAGGTGCTGTCTGTGACTGTCTTTTCTCACTTAGACACACCCTCCAGGCATTTATTAACTGGGATTTGGTTACCATATGTGTGTTCTGCAAAGCATAAATGCAGATGGGTAGGTCTACACTCTCTCTCTCTCAAACCTCAGTTCATTCAACAATCATCATGAAGACCTTACCGTGAGACAGGACTGGGCTCTTGCCTAGATAAATGAATAAAACATGATATTCTATTCACTGGTAAGATTCACAGATAATTTTGTACCCGGCACTGACTGAATTTTTCACTCAAACGTGCATTAATAATAATAGCAATGTTCATTTCTAAAAATCTGCTACTGTTTTTGAGAACTTACCAACCTGTTTCATGCCAGCTGTTCAACACAAGGTGATTTCTGGCCCAGCAGAGCACACAGACAAGACAGTACTTATTTAGAGAGGAGATGAGGTGCAGCTGCATCACCCCAGTGCAAGTTCCCATCAGAGCCCAACAGTGAGGCAATCAAAGGGGTCACAGAACAGGTCACCCCTTGGTAGTCGTGAATTTTACAGACCATTTTACCCCTGATATGAGGCCTGGGGCTACTCTTCTGACTTGTGTATTTATGATAAGACAGGTCAGGTATCAGTAGACTTGCCACTTCTTTTCTAAACTTCCAGAATGGATGACTATCCCAAGATTGAAAACTGAGTTCTTTTGCAAAAAATTACTTTTGCTACCCTCTGAGCAAATCCATTTTCTCAATATTAAATAATTAGAACCACACACACACATACACACATACACACAAACACACTAAAATTTGAGTTTCTCACAAATAACTCCAAGTAATTGCATTAATTAATACCTCAGTTGTTTCTACTGACTGACTTTCTATCAGTTTTTTGTTTTATAATCAAATGATTTATTTATATATAGATTTCACATCTTTGTAATCCCTGGGGTTTCCCCCCCCCTACCTTCCCTGACCATTCCCTTGGCCTCCCCACCCCCCCACCCAAGTTGTGTACTTCAATTTGGTTGTTCACTTATTTTGACTTTTCTTCATGGCTTTTTGTTTATCTTTCCCATGTCCTATATAATAGTGAAACCATTTGGTGTCTGTCTTTTTCTTTTTGACTTGTTTCTGCTATATGATTTCTTCCATAAATTCACCTAATTTGTCATTTTTAATTGATGAGTAATATTCCAGTGTGTATATATACCACATCTTTTTCATCCAGTCATCTGTTTTGGGACATTTGGGTTGTTTCCATGTTTTTGCAATTATAAATAGTGCTGCAATAAACATCTGTGCAGCACATTTTTTACCCACATTGAGGTCTCATTTGGGTAGAATCCCAAGAGAGCGATTGCTGGGTCAAATGGTCGTTCCATTTTCATTAGTTTGAGGGCCCAACACACAGCTTTCAATAGAGGCTGGACCAGTTTACATTCCCACCAGCAGTGTAAGAGTGTTCCTTTCTCTCCACATCCATGCCAGCACCTGTTGTTACCCATTCTTTGGATGGGGGCCATTCTTACTGGTGTAAGGTGGTATCTCATTGTGGCTTTGATTTGCATTTCCCTGATTGCTAGTGACGTTGAGCAATTTTTCATGTGCCTGTTGCCCATTTGTCTTTCCTCTTTGGAGAAATGTCTTTTTAGTTCTCCCCATTTTTTGATTGGGCTTCTTGTTTTGTTTTTGTTTAGTTGTGTAAGTTCCTTGTGGT
>PVHY01010546.1:38538-51564 GCA_004024945.1 Uropsilus gracilis
AAGGGATTTCTGAATTGTAATTCATGGAGGGTTCTGCCCAAGTTTTCCTTTATGCATGTTATGGTTTCAGGTCTGATGGTTTCAGGTCTGACATTTAAGTCTTTTATCCATTTTGAGTTGGTTTTTGTACATGTTGTAAACATCTACCCATTTTTAATTTGAACTTGCAAACTAAATGCTCCCTTTATTTGTCTCATATGCTGGGATTCTCCATGAAATTTTGTTTAAAGGAAAATTTTCTAGTGCTGAAATATTTCAAAAACCTTGAAGGAAAAAAAACTATGAACTTATTCTGTCCACAGGGCTCTCCTGGCCAACCCTGCCACTGCCTCAGCCTCACATTCTTCTACTTCCCTAACATACACCACCTCACATGTCCACAGGCAAAAGCACCACTCTATCTCCATCTGAGTCTTTGCTCTTTCATCAACTGGAATATCCTTTCCCACGTCATCTATTCTCTCCCTTGAACATCACCTCAGGGAAGCTGTCCCGACTTCTCCCTCATAGAATTTGTGCTTCCATATCTGTGTCACATGAAAATGTTTTCACAACACTTTCCTTGTCACTGCAGTTCTTTGTTTTTATGTCTGAGGTCCTAGATGGGAAGAACTATAATTTATTTATATTTATTTAGTTGGTGGCTACCACTGCTGGTTCCTAATTTGTACTTAATGAATGTATGAATGTATGTTGAATGAAGGAAGGAACAGAGGAGCACTTTAGTAAGAACCCAGATTTAGTGCTGACACAATTTGAACTTCTGAAATTCTCAAATGTCTGTAGTTGATATATAATGCCTACTAAATATCAGCTACTGCTTTGGCTATTTATATAAATTGCCTCATTTAATCCTTAAACCAGTACCACGAGGTAGTATGCATAATTATCATAATTTTTCAGATGAAGCAACTGAGGCACAAGATATTGTCAGATGACCAACTTCCCACAGCAGGTGAAAGGCAAAGGCACACTTGGATCACAAACTCTCAGCGTGTCCTCCTCGGGATGCTCCTGACTGCTCACACAGATGGCCAGAGGCCTCTGCACATTTTCTTGATCACACAAAGGCAGGATGATGACCTCAAAACAGATGTACTTGGGAAATGGTGAGGCCATTTTCCTCTGCATTTGATGTCCCAGAAAATGGTACATTTGGAGTATTGATTCTATTTTCTTCTCCCACTATTGCCTGGCATAAGGATGGTCCCAAAATTTACCAGGAGAGACTGGGGGAGAGGCAGAAATATGAGTTTTGGGGGTCATGGAATCCTGACCATGATTGCCTGATCTAGCATGAACTGACTGACAGACCATCAGTTTGATCATCTTTAATACAAGAGTGTACATCAGCATAGCACTGGTCAATACTGCTATCAGAATAAAATAAACATGAAACACCTAAAATACTAATTTTCTTTCTTTTCTCCATCCTAATTACTTGATTCTTATGTGCTATCGGGTATAAAAAAACAAGCTCATCAGAATCACACCAAAAATAGGCTTAAACATGACTTGGCTATGGTATTCTTTGAGTAAAGCATACAAGCTTTAGAACAAGTCTTCTAGTACTCACTTCAGTAGTAATGGGCTCTTCTCATTTTCCCTGACTGGCGTCCATCTTCCAGGTAGAGGAGACTGGGTTCTGGCTAAGAGGGACCTTGGGAGTCTTCAGCCTCACCTGACTCACCACTTGGTGGCAGTACACCACCCATTCATTACCCCTGATCCTTTATGGAAGTGAGTAAAAAAGAGGAGCTCTATTAGGGGCCAGTTTCCACTTCTCAGTCCCCTACATTGCTTCTGATGCACATTCTCTCTCACACTTTAAGGTAATAGCAAGTACTGTCTGTCTGTGTGTGTTTTTATGCACTCATTTTGAATGACATGCAGTTCTGCCAAAGTCAGGCTAAACACATTTCATTAGATCCTTTTCACTGGGAGGTTTTTCTTACACAAAATTATCGATAATTAAAAATGTAGAAAAATTTCCTCAGCATGGCACAACTTTTGGAAACATAGGAACAGAACTGTTATCAAGACAGCAATTTATAGTGCACCAACTATCTACCTTTGTCCAGCAGTTATTAGGGTAGCAGTCTGTAAAGGAGCACTGAGCTCTGATCTCCCCAACTTAGCCTCACATAATGGACTGTGTCTAACTTCAACCCATTGCCGTGGAAGCAACTATGCCATACACTGAAAGGATGATTTACTATGGGACGAAAGAGGAAGCAATTGGGTTCAACATGAAAAATAATCTCCTTACTCATGAAGGAAAGAAGTATGATGACATGGGAAGGATCCAGGGAATATGGTCTTATATGAAAGAGGAATAACATGAACAGAAGTTTTGAAATAAAATATGAGGATCACAGCTTATGATATGAGTGAAATCTTTTATCTGATACCCCCACATTTTCTCCCAAGCAGTGTTAGATGGTTCAAAATAAATAGCTCCTTACAGATGCTATATTTCCTGTACCAACCATTCAAAATGAATCATTTTATTGCTTTCATATACTCCTGGAAAAGAATTACAAATGCCAGAACTATAGATGTGATCTTGAAATTCATCTTGTCCCAAACTGAAACTTTCCCAAGGAGATTAAAAACCACACTGGAAATATCAAGTGATAGTTTTTCTGAGTCAAGGGCAAAATTCATGGCCAAGGACAAAGATTCTTCAACAGAAAGAGCTAAATATTTTGTCAAAAGGGCGCATGGGCTCCAGGCCTGGGAGACATTCATGGACTTCTGGTCTATGGGATCTGCGCAACACCTCTTGGACACATAGTAACCTGACATCTCCTCACTTGTATTGTCTGAAAGCCAGGGATTGCAGTCTCCATCACTTGGCCGTTCCAATGATCAGGTGAGACAATGGCTGTGAACATGCTTTGTGAACTGGCAGGTACTATTCAAAGGTTACTTATTCTACCTGGATTGACTACAAATATTCCTCCTTGGGCTAAAGAATCCAGTCCTTTACCACAAAGGGGCAAAAGCCTGCTTGCTGCCTATAGGGCAGGAGCACATTTCTCATTGTGGACACGTGCATCTCCTGCAAGGCAGCCTGGAAGGATGTGAGAGTTGAGAAAGAATGGGAGAATGAAACCTTCAGATAAGCAGCAATTTCCTGCCTCCTTGAGGTGAGGGTGGGGGTCAGCAAGAGGGAAAAGCAGATCTGTGCTCAGTCTATCCCAGCCTGGGTCTAACATTGAAACTGTGAGGTGAGTGACAGGAAAGCTGGATTTGGTCCCTATCCTGCTATATGATTCCAGGTAATTTACTGACTTATTTGGTTACTCATTCAAAAGTAAACAGTGACTGGAGATACGGGTTCCTTAGCCAAGCAAACTGGGTTCAAATCTTATCCTACCAATGACTTCAGAGGTTCCTTCAAGATAAATACAAATACTCAGCAATATTTATGGACCATCCAAGTATATCACCTCTACTCCAAATGCTTTCTGTATATTGATTGACTAAGGAGATCTTCACCATAACTCCAGGAGGTTAGTCTAGCTATTATCCCAAAATTCCAAGTGGTGAAACCAAGGTCAAAGTTCTTTCTTCTTGTCTTCCTCCTCCACCTCTTCCTCTGTTATCCATCCTCCTATAGAAAAATACTTTTCTTTTATTTGCCAAGGTGACTCAACTAGTGAGTGGCAGTCTCACACACTCATTGTCTAACTCCTCTTAGAGAGAAACGTCAATGTATGAGAAATGTTTGGCATCATGTCTGGCCCTCGGTGAGCATACAATGAAGTTGCTGCTTATTGCTCACTGAAGACCCCATGTATCAACCACTTTGTTGGACCCATGCAAGATGCACCCCCCCACCCCCACCCCTAGCCCTACCCCCATGACATCACAAATAAGAAGACCTGCTCTACTTGAAGTCCCCAGAAATATTCTAGGGATCAAGTCAGAAAGACAGTGTAGAAAGATAAAGATATGCTTTCTCAAAGTGAAAAGCAACTGCATTTGGAAGTTTCTTTCTGCTGAACCTGACAAGATGCCCTCATAATAGAAAAAAAAAATTAATCTAAGAGATACATTATAATAACCTTGAATAAACACTACCTGGTGCTATGACAAGCATCTAGAATTCCATTAATTTGCCAAAATAACCAATGTGATTCTGTGGCTCTTTAGATACCAACTCCAGCTCTGTTGTTATAACTCTGTGCTTGTTATTTTCCTCCAGAGCAGGACCCTTAAAGCTATGTAGGGTGTATGTTTCCTTTTCTAGGACCTGTTCTCCCTCTACCAGAATGTTGGAAAACTAATCTTTCTCAACACATTTATTTTTATTGCTTAAACATAGACTATTTGCATAAAACTGTGCTTTATGATTATATTTGTTAATGCTTCCCTTAATTGTGACCTCTAAATCTGGATTAGTTCTGCTATAATTTTTTATACTACAAAGATGATAGAACTAAAGAAATTGGTAGTGAGTCTCTTTTTATTTCCAAAAAAGTTTCACTGTAGAGAAATTAACTTAATACAATTTGTGAAAATATTAAAAGCAACATGTTTCTTTTAGTCCAATAGACAAGGTTTGAAGAAGACAGTATCATAGTAACATGATAGAAATATGATGTTAACAGTCATTTTTTGACTGACAACTCTCATCTAAGTTCAGAATATAATACTTACTGTTTTACTTCTACTTTCTGTACTTTGTCTTCTTTATCTATATATTGGGCAAAATGTGTAATACTTGTGAAGCATTTTAGAGTTTATTATTTAACTTCATGTTCTGAAAAATTCTGTGATGTGGATGTCCTCTTTCACAGATGAAACTGAAACTTGACTTCAACAACAAGGTGAAGACTTAAATACTACTTTATTTCAAAACCCTGTGCTCTTTTTCTTGGATTAAAGACAGAGAATAAGAAAGGATTGCTTAGAGCGAATTCACTAACATAAGTGTTCCTGCTGGATTTTATTATTATTCAACTAACCGTCCTTATCCTAGTTATGTGAACACTCTGGCCCCAGAATTTCTTGGTATCTATGTTTGCAGGTCAGGACTCAGAGAACTTCTTGTAAACAGTTTCAAAATACAAAAGCTCTATTTCAAAGGTAAGCAAAGCCACCCTACTTTAAAGCCGGAAAGCTCCGTTCCCCTGCACTGGGGCATGCTTGCCTGCTAGAGGTCAAGTTTTCCCAGTGATAAGGGGGACTTAACTAGGAAGTTCTCAAAGCAGGAAAGCTTAGCATGTGTGCCCCTGAGGTCATCAGTGGGGAGATGGCCTTGAGAGACTGTTTTATCTAAGTGGACTTGTCACCAGAGTCAGGCGTGAGCAAATACATGCTATTTCTGCCAAAGGTTATACGCCAGGGAAACCCTGACAGGCCTGCATTGCGTTTAACTCTGGCACCTACAGTAAAGAAATGATACCAACATCCAAGTAGTGAAGGAAACAGAGAAATTTCCTTTGGGAAGTGTGTGAGGTTTTAGTGACTTAGTGTCCAGATCTGTCATAGCAGCTGCTACCTCTTTCCCGCCTGCTCCTCTTCTTCCTCCCTCTTCCTCCCCTTCCTGACCTGCCTCTCTTCCTGGTATTCTCTTCCTCTTCTCCCCCTCCTCATTTGCCTCTTCCTCCACCACTTGTCCTTTCATAAAACAATAATCAATCCATTTAACTCAATTCATTTAGTTCAAAGCCTGTTGTGTCCTATATGTTCCTAAGTTTTATATCATAGAAACTAATAAGAAGTACTTCACACCAAGCTCTGCCATGTACCACTTGAGGTGATAAGTGTGTTTTTCTACCCCTGTCCAATAAACTCACATCTAGAAATGATATTTTCTTTAAAAAACACCATGTGAAGTATCCATGTGAGTTCCAGTAGAATGGACTTGAACGTGCAGTAAAATGACAGTTATTGCAGCAATCACATTCTAGTCTCACTCCTCAAGTTGCTCAAGAGAAAGGAGGCCAGTTTGGAATCAGATGTAGAGGTCATGCTCCCAGTCCAGCTGCTCCTGAGCCCAGGCAGGAATGGGGAACCCTCCATCAGGAATGGGGAACCCTCCATGGAAAGAGGCAGAGCCAGCCCTTCACCAAAGACATCCTCCTTGCCTCCAGGCCGAGTGTCTGAAGAGGAAGTCCGTTTCATCATCCAAATGATGGTCACACTGCCTTTCTGTCAGAGATCCAGAGGTTAAGGTGAAGGCCTTGAGCTGAGTGTAGTTTAGTGCAGACTGTAATTCCCCATCTCAGGGGGTTATGCAAATCTGACCACCATGGTCACATTCACCCTCAGCCTCTTTGGCTAAAGAAATGCAGTTCTGAGAACCTTCCCTGTGAGCCTTTCTCATTAATCTTCTCCCAGGGTAACCTCTAAGTACTCCAGGGACTATTTTCTCCTTTTTGGTAATTCAGGTCACATAGGCAGAGTCCAAATCCTGTGAAGATTTCAGTCCTATTTCAGTTGTCTTTGTACTTAAATTCTGTTGGAAATTATTTAATTCTCAGCTCTACCTTCACTTGATAGATTTAGTCCAAAACCCCTATATCATAAAAGAATCCTCAAGATTTCTTAATTTAATTCCACTCCCACCCTCTTTCCCCTAGCATTAGTAGCAGTGCAACTAGAAACTACAAAGGGAGAAGGATCTACTTATATAACCAGGGAAAGAGAGAAGATGTACCCTGATTATAGCAAGCATAAAATATGCCATATCATTGCTGGATTGTGAGTATTAAGTGGTGTGCTTTCAGAAAAAGAACTTAGAATTGAGCCACAAGAATCCTGGATTTGATTTCTTACTACTGGTTGAAAAAGTGAGGATTCTTAACTTTTTTGGCTTTTTTTTTTTTCTCATGAACCCCTTTGAAGACCTGCTCAGGCTTTGAAATTGCAATCATATTTGTACAAACTTGGAGAGAACAGATATCCAAGCTTGGCCTCAGGTAATGAATCTTCCTCAGTCTATGTCTGGTCTTTCCCTACAACTGAAGTCCATAGAACCCATTAGTTTTGCATTAGTAGGAAAACGAAATAGCAAGTTATATTTTTAATGTTCAGAATGCTAATTGTTCCATAGAGCCTTGAGAGTAAAATCAGAATAGTGTTGAGGAGTTTAATCAACTGCTAGTGTAGCTTCATCTTGTCCTCGCTTTCGTGAAATGCTAAAATTATCCCCAGCTCCTTAGAGCGTTATTTGCAGTTCCATATGGTTTATATCCTAGCAATCTAGCAATTCATCAATCTGTTTACATACTGGTGTTATACTTAGATTGATATTTAACTCTCCTCAGAATCATTGCCTTACAAAAGATTTATAAAAGATTACTTTACAGTAATAGAATAGATATTTTGCAGTTAAATGGAAAACAGCAATCATTCAGTTACAAATCACAGTCCCTTTCTTCTTATTTACCCATAAATGATGACATATTTACACACATACCCTAGGAACTGACAATGTCAGGGCCACTGACACTGACAAGTATGTCAAATACTGGAGGCTGATTTGTTAAACAGCAGCTAAAATTCTAGATATTGATAACCTCATATAAAAATGTATATAAAATGTAATATACAGTTATACATACATAAAATGTGTGTTCTTATCACTCTCTTTATTTGTCTTTATCTCATAGTATGTGCCAGAGTAGTATTAAAATTTGTTAGGAGATGTCAACAGTGTATAAAATAGATAGCCATTTTTCTACTCCTTTAGCATGAGAGATTTTATTGGAAGAGATTTTATAGGTTGTTTATTCTGGCTTCCAAGTCAATACAGGAATTTCTTCTTTTACAGCCAAGACAAGTGGTTATACACATTTCTGCTTGAATACTCCTAGTTACTTCTGTGTAGATTGGATTGTCAGGAAGATCTACTTTATATTAAGTCACAATAGGTCCTTAGTAATTTCCATGGCAGAACTAAAACCAAACTTGTCTTTCTTCCTCTCTAAAGCATCTCTTTTTGCATTCCCCAATCTCTGACCAGAACCAAGGATCAATCTTATAAAATTAGCTAGCCCTCATATAGCTCTCTCTTTTTCCCAAAGATTTTATCACCTGTTTTTTCGTATTATTGCAGTAGCCTCTAACTAACCACTCTTCCTCTAAACTCACACTTCATAATCCATCATCAAATAGAATTACTGAATAAGAATACCCCTTAACACTAGAGGAAAGAACTCCCCTGGCCCCCATAATCAAGCTCTGACTGGATGGTCCCATTGTTTGTTCTCATGCTACACCTCATCCCTGCAAGTGCCAGCCTCCTGAACCACTTGTCCCCTAATATGCAATGGTAACTCATAACCCAGTGCTTGCTCTCATTTTCTTACTTTACTGGAAATACTCCTTAGACTAAGATGATCCCTGCCTTTTGTGTGCCTCCATTGAACCTCAGTCCATCTCAGTCACAAACACTATTGCTTTTAGTGATATTTGTTTTCATCTTACTTCCCCACTAGAGTGTGAGTTCGATGAAGTTGTCCACATTTGCAGCCTGGTGAAATAGCACAGCGTCTGGCTTTTAGGAAGTAGGCACACCCCCAGTGCTTGTAGGACAGCAAACTGCCCTCTGCTGCTTGTCACAGGAAGGAAAAAATAAAGGAAGGGAGGGTGGGAGGAAAGCAAGAAAGAATAGAATATCTCCCACACAATAGCTATTAACATTCATAGACTGCTAATCCTACCTGAGTTTTGAAAACAACTTGGAAATCATGTTTTCCTAGACGTATATTCTTGAATTAATCTTCATGAGATGTTTTTTAGAGACATTTTACCCTCTTTATAACCCTCTGCATGAATACTCTACAGAACAAAATATCCCCCAAGTGTTCTGGCACAAGGAAACCATGTTTGGTGATAACCAAATATTCCTAAAGTGCATTTTGCAGCAAGATCTCACCCACCCAGTACTTTTTTTCTCAAGAACTACCTGTGTTGACATGCCAATTCTAGCTTTGCACAGTACATGTACCTCTCTTTAGTAACCTCACCCCATTATTTCCACAGCCCACATGGTCGTTCCTCTCCCCACAGCTGATGTATGGTTCAGAGGCATCCCAACCATCCTGTGACCTAGATGGCAGAGTCTCTCCCTCTAAATATTGAACAAGATCCACAGAGAATGTAGTCAGGGGGTGATGGGTTTTGGGCTATAAGGTTACATACCTTGTGGCCAGCACATCCTTGTGATAATTTACACACTAGAAAGCAAACAGAAAAAGTCTGAAAGAAGGAAAGAGACAAACTAATATGTCATCTACCCAGACAGAAGTAAGGCACCCAGAGGACAGAGGGGAGATGAGGGGAAAGAAGGCAGGGGGAGACTCTATCCCCATCTGATTTCACAAGTTCTGCTTGGGCTTCACTCCTGTGAGATGACTTAACATCATTTCACTAGCCACCAGTGACTGAGTCTCACCCAGGACACCTCAAAAAAGAAAACATGGTAGACATCAAGTTTTGTTTCCCTAAAATCAGAGATACATGGCCTCTTGGATGCTGATCTTCCTATTTCAGGAACCAATGTGTTCTTTTGTGCATAAGCCCAGATGATTCCATAAGTGCCTGTTGCTCTTCTAAATAGTCACCTGTCATTTACTTAATTATATATCCTAGAATTGTTAAATCTAAGACATTTCACATCTCCAGTCATTTGGACCTTCTTCATTCTCCATAATTCCCCAGATGCTTTTGTGTTGTTTTATACTATTGCATTATTTTTCGTTTATCAACTTGTTTCAGTTCATTCTAATTGGAAAATCACTCTTTTGTTGTTGTGGGGAAACTGGAATTCTCATTAGGATTATGAAAATTTGTTCTGTTTGAGGCAAGATTTCCCCTCTTCAGCCCAGATGCAGGTTGCCCCCTTAGTATTCCTGACTTAGGTCTTTTTTTCCAGATCCATTTCTTCTTCAAACTAAAAGAAGTTAAGATTAACTTTACCAACCTCCAAGACGATTATTTTGAAATACATAAGAATAATTTTTCACTCTTTTCTTTTTCCAAATTCATTCATTCTGGCGACATATGCCAAAATTCAACAATACTAGCAACAGCACCTGTATAGTAGGCATTAGGTTAAATTCAGTATCACTTCATGAATTCTCATAGCAATGTGATATAGTAGCCTTATTAATCACCCCCATTTTTTATATAAAGATGGACAACTTAGAGAGATCACATGGCATGATAAATGACACTCAGCTAGCAAATGTTAGTGCTGAAATTTGAATTCAGTTATGGTGGGTGTCTTTTATTACTTCTATTTTGATAGAATAGGGAGCATATAGGGAGAAAGCAAAACAAATGATAAATTCCCATCTATTCTCTTTGTCACTTTGCTGACATATTAGCTTTGTCATTATTTTTATCATTGCTACTTCTATTAATTCTCTAAGGTCTTAATGCTAGTTAGTGATACTGATAAAACATAAACTTCAGATGATGGGATGCCTCCCAACACAAGCAGTAAGATACCCAAACAATAATTAAGTTAACAACTACAGCAAGGTCTAACTCCTCAATGTACTCACAGATTATATTCAAAGTACTGTTTGTAAGTTGAGTATTCAAAACTCCAAATTGAAATAACCTTTTAGAAAGCCTCCATCCACATAAAACTTAATTCTTTACACATACAAAATAGTACAATGACTTTTATGCAAGCATAACATTGTACTATAGCTGCACATTGATCTCTAGTCTTCACTACTCTTAAAAATTGTCCTGAGATGATGGTAGCACTGTCAGCATGAAACTTACTCTTGCAAGAAACTTTGTGAATGCACCCCGCCACACCCACATCCAGGAGCCTGACACCAGGCATGCACACAATAAGTGTTTCTTGGTGTATGAAAACCTTTATGGTGAGAGAGTAAGGAACACATGGCACTAGGCTGATAAGGTGGAAGTACGGGAGAGAGTCAATAAGATTTCAGATTTAACTGGACTTTGCTACTGGAATGGCTGTAACCTCATCCAAGCTCCAATTTTTGATGGGTACAAGAAAGCAGATAGAATTTGTATTAAGCCTGAAATCCTCAAAGGAATTTGGAAGTTACCTTATACCCAATGCACAGAAGAAATTCCATTAAAATGATTTTGATTAAAAAACATGAATTTCCCAAGTTAGTCAAAAAAGATTTTATTCAACCTAAATGACCCTGAGGACTCTGTTAGTAAATAGTGCACCCATGGGCTCTAAATTCTTATCTGCAAAAGAACAGTTACGTATGATTGAAAAGTGAAGTTCTAGTGCATGCAGGTGATCTGTACTGGGAATTGCCAGAATCCAAAGAAATATTATTTTAACCATCAGACAGTCTTAGCTCACTAAATTGATGGTTGCCAGCATGTACTTATGTTCTTCCCCAGGGGCTCAGAAAACTAGATTTAATTTTAATTCCTATTCAACAAATGTCCTCAGTGAAAATAATAACAGTCTCTAGTTCCAACTAGCCCATGTTTAACTGACAAGTCTGGACCAGACTGACTGATAAAGGAAATATATGCTCTCCTTTCCCCAGGGACCCTCCAAATCTTTCAGTCTCTTATTTTTCATCTGGACCTAAACTTAATGTGTCTCTTAAATCCAAATGTCTAGTAAAAAAAGTGTATGCATGCAAAATAATTTGCACAAATATTTATATCATCATTTATAATCATTGAAAAATGTCATCATCTTTAAAGTAGAAAAAAGATACAGATACTGTGGTACATTCACAGGACTACTTACTACAAGCAACAAGCAGGAAGAAACTATTGATTCTTATAATGCCATGGATGAATCTCCCATGCATTATACTAAAGAAGCCAAGCCCTAAAGGCTACATATTCTATGTATTCCTAGCATGACAGTCTCAGGAAGACAAAGCAGTGGGAACAGAAAACCAACCATGATTGTCAGGGACTGGAGAAAGGGGAGGAGGCTGACCACAAAAGAGAGACAGAGGTATTTGGGGAGGCAATGACCTATTTTACGTGTTGACTAAAACGGTGGCCACGCAAATGTGTTGTCAAAACTCACAAAATGACATAGTAAACTGAATGAATTTTGTTATAAGAAAATCATACCTAAATAAACTTGACCAAAAATTATTGTAAGATAATTTTCTTAAAATAGAAGAAAAATGCTTTTATTTTATTGAGAATGATTAAATTAGTAGCCAATGGAGTCAGGACTGAACAACATCCACCCAGTAGTGTAAATTGATTACTACTCTGGGAGGTCACTGAAAGTCTTTGTCAGAAGAGCATTTCAAATGTGTTGGTTCTGGAACTGACTGGTAGCAGGTTGGAGAGGCAAAGGAGTACATAGAGTAGAAGCCTTCAGTGGTCCCCCTCCTAGACAAAGGGGAGATGAATAATCAATGGTAAGAGTAAGAGATGATGTTCATGTCACTTCCAAGTGCTTTCAATAGCATCTCACATCAACTTTTCCCTGAAGCTTCAAGGGAAAGGTTATCATTCATGATGTATAAGGGATCTGTCTCCAATTGAACTTAGCCAGATCATGACAAAGTTGTAGACTGTGGACTGGATACCAGACCTCCTGGAGGTGAACCCATCATCAAAATAAGAAATATTGGTAGAGATAGACAAAATTTTTCAGTCACAGAAAAGATAGAAGTTACAGTTACAGACACCAGAACCATAAGGACTGGAAACAGCAACACGGAACAAATGCTGGAATGGAGAAGAAAACCAACATGAATGAGGTGATGCAAATCCCTGTGATCGCACAGGTCTGGGAATAGGAAAATCACCTCCAATGTAAAAAGCTTTGCAACAGAGGAGACAGGAACAAAGGGCAACGCAACTGACTTTCAGCTGACCTACAATGGTTCATATACGATTAGAACAAATACTGGCTGCTAACACATGCATGGAAATTGAAGTAGCATAGGTCACAAAGTCCCAGGAGAGCAGGTCATCACCCAGGAAAAAGACACTGCACCAGGAAAGAGAAAAGCTCAACAGGCCAAACATCAATGACTTGAAACAAAAGGGAGATGGGAGACATTGGAGAGG
>PVHY01010547.1:0-39764 GCA_004024945.1 Uropsilus gracilis
CTCACGTTGCCCAGGGTACCATGGACTCAAGCAATCCCCAGCCTCAACCTTCCAGGTAGCTAGGATTACAGGCATGAGCAACCACGTCCAGCTATTTTGTAAGACTAGGTCTCACTATGTTGCCCAGGGTGGGTCTAAAACCCACATATTCAAGCAATTCCTAGCCCCGGCCTTACTTCTGTAGGCTGCAATTAAAGGCACACGCCACTGTGCCTGGACTATTGGTGTTTCTGTGGAAGTATTTCTGGATGAAAGTAACATTTCAGTCAGTAGACTGAGAAAAGAAGATTGTCCTCCCCAGTATGGGTGGGCCTCATCCATTTGACTGAATCCCTAATAGAACAGGAAGACTGACTGACCCTCCCCTGAGTGAGAGAGAATTCCTCCTCCCTGACAACTTCACATCTGAACATCAGTTCTTTCCTGCCTGCTGACTCAAACTGAAACATCGGTTCCTCTCAGGTCTTGAGGCCACTGGCCCTTGAACTTGGACTGCCACAACCTGCTCATCCTCCAGTTCTTGGCATTGGTCAGCTTCTGTAATCACATGAGCTATTTCCGTACAATGTATATTTCGTGTGTCAACTTGATGGGGCCACAATGCCCAAATATTTAGTCAAACATTCTGTGTGCTTCTGTGAAGATGTTACTGGATGAGATTAACATCTGAGTCAGTAGACTGAGTAAAACACATCCTATTGGTTCTGTATCTTCAGAGAGCCTCCCCAATACCGCCTCCAGGGTGCCCTGGAGAGAAAACATCTCCAAGTTTGGATCAGGAAGTAGTGAGGAGAGCTTTGCCCTTAGCCTCCTCCTCCTCAATGGCCAAGCTCAGGCTGAGATGAAGTCACTCTGGGGAGAACAGCGCTGTAGAGAGAGAGCCAGCCTCTCTCCTGATGAAACACTTGAGAGTGCTGGAACCCACAGCTATCTCAAGCTCATGCTGCCAACTTCTGAAGTGGTCTCAAAAAACATCTCCCACAAAGATAGCTAGAACCCAGGTAGACAAGAACAAACATTGGCAAGATGCAGGACAAATCAGAACCCCCACTCTGTTGGTAAGAATGGAAAGGAGTACAGTTAACTTTGGAAAAAAAAAAAAAGTCCTGGAATTTCATGATCAGAGCTGCTGAATGATCCAGCAATTCTGTTTCTAGGTCCATACCCAAGAGAAGTGAAAATATATGCCCACACTGAAATGTGCCTATGAATGTTGATAGCATTCATTGTCATAATCTAAAAACAGAAACAACCCAACTACCCATCACGGATGAATACATAAACAAAATGTGGTCCATCCATGCAATGGACAAGTATTTAGCCCCCAAAAGGAATAAAGTATTGACACATGTTCCAACACGATGACCCCAGAAAACATTACACTACCCGAAATAAAGCAGTATAGCATTGTGTAGTATAGCGTTCCATCCAGATGCCATGTCCAGGATGGGGAGAGAGACAGAGTAGATTAGTGGTTGGTAGGGCGCTAGGGGTCTGTTTTGGAAGCAATAAAAAATGTTCTAAGTTGCCCTTGGTGATGGTCACATATGTCTGTGATATGCCCTGTGGATGCTACATATCAAGTGAATGAATTGTGTGTTTTGTGAATCTATAAATTTGCATGCTTTTTTAAAAGCAACTCTTTCCTGTCAAACTTGTGATGTGACTCATTGTAGAAGACAAGTTTTTCTCCCAAGAGAGAGAATCTATTTCTCCTGAGGCCACTGTCCCCACCCCTAAGTTCCCATTCCTTACTTCCCTATCTTAAGGACCTGGCTTGAACATGGACTTCAGCCCACATGCAGGGCCCGAGTTTAGTCTCTTATACTAAGCAGAACCTGTGGGTTTCTGTGCTGTTGTTGGGAAGTCAGGGCTTATGGGCACTCTTCCCACTACCCCGCCAGCCATTCAGTGCCCTCCAATTCCTACCCTACCCCATCTTCTAACCTGTGGTCCCATTGCCATGTTAAGATTGTGCTGACTGGCCTTTGTCTCCATACTGGCTCATGCCCCCCACCTTGGGGATCATGCCCAGAGCTCTTGGGGCATAGAGGGTGCTTTCCAGTTCTCCCTGACTTCCACTCTGGTGCCCTGTCTGTCCAGGTCTTTGCTGCTCCCCTGTCCGTCACCCACCTGGGCAGGAACCCAAGGGTGAACCAGAGTGTGCTTTTGTCTGCAGTCACCTAAGAGGTAGGCGCTGGTGGGGCTGCTGGAGGCAGTTGGCTGGAAGCCCACAGTGGAGACCCTTTGGGCAACAACAGAGCAGCAGCAACATCACCTGAAAACGCACATCCCTAATCCATCTGCCAGAGAGCTCCCTGCTCATCTGCCCTCACCTGGAGCCTGGGAGGGGCCAAGGATCCCCCTGCCCTTGGTTGGTCATTGTGAAAGCTGGAATGCCACCAGTGTTCATCAGAAGGATGCCAGTGACACTAGCACAGGCTTGTCCCGTAAGAGCAAACCAAAGGCCTCCTCCGGGTAGGATGGCAGGCCTCATGGCACTGCGAGCAGAGCTTGGGAGCACTGCATGCAAGTAACAAGAAAACGTACAACATGAGCCCCCACTGTTTAAGAATGGAAAAACTCATCAGAGTACTAGCTCTTTGGAAATACCTTTATATTTGGAAATACCTTTGTAAAATCAAGAGGAAAAGAAATAATCTTAATAGTGAGTGTGTCTGAGGAAGGTCTGCATGAGGTAGGGGTGAGGTGGCAGGGGGAGGGGGTGGTCACCAGGAGCTCCACCTGGAATGTTCTAATTGTTTCAAAAGGAGAATGGATCCTTGTATGACATGTGTAATTTATTATAACTGAAGAAAGACAAAGAACTCCTACATCTGGGCCACACACCCCTGGGGCCAGCCTTGCCAAGCTCCCACCAGCCCCCACTGCTGCCACCTCGACCCCCAGCCCTCAGGCATGCTGGTCTACCCCTCTCCCAGATCCGGGACCCAAGGCTGTTAGATCTTCCACTTAAAACGCCTCATCCGCGCCACACTGGGGAGTTTCTTATTCCCTTTCAGATGTAACTGTCTGTCACCAATAATAGTCTTTTTCTATTTCATTTCCTTCAGCTCCTGCCAGCCACTCCAAGAATCAGCTTCCCATTCCTGTGCCCCTCCCAGCCCCAAGGCAGGGGGAAAAATACATTTTTGCCTTTACTATGATGTATGCGATCCCATAAAATAGTGAAACAGATATGAAAGGTTGAGAGAAGGTAGATAAATGGCTCCTATTATTCTACCAATCAAATGAAATACCTCTCCACATCCTCATTTGAATGATAATAAAACTCAGAGAGGCTGCTGGTTCACTGTTGTCATCGCTGGCAGCCGCTCCAGCCATAGAGCCACAGGCCAAGGTAACCTTGAGGTGTCCTCTGCAGCCATAAGGGCCTTCAACCCCCACTCCATGCCCTTCCCCCACCTACAGCTTTCCCTACTCCCACCCCAGCCTCCTTCTCCTGCAGAGCAGCTCACCCATCAGACAGTGGACAGCCATGCATCTGTAGCCCGGTCCCCAGCTCCCCCTGAGCCCTCTAGAGCCTAAGCAAGGGGCCAGAATAAAAAATCAGGTCCCCCAGAAGTGCTCCCCTCAGTGCCATAGTCTTTCACCACCTGCAGCCTTCACCTTCAGCCTGGACCTTCACCACCCCCTGATCTAGGCTGACCACCTGTGCTGGACGTCCCCTGGCACTGGCCACACATGTCAGAGTCTGGGCTGAAGCCTGTGTCCTGCTCTGTCTCCAGTCCTAAGCACATCTGTCCGCACTGCTCAGCTCTGGATTCCAGAGGGCAGGAGTGACATGGGGTTGGCAAGGCAGCACCTCCCTACTGAGGTATGTGGTATGGAGTCTCATTCATTCCACAGGCATGGTCAGTGAAAGAAGAGGTAGGAACCCCTTCCAAAGAGGGGATCACTTTGTGGATACAGGGTGCAGGAGAAGTCACCTTTCCTCCTAAGCCTGCAACACCAAAGTCTTCTGTGCATTTGCAGGGCTTCCCCCAAGTCCTTGTGAACAACCAGGGGGCACCTGTGGCTTCTCCCTTCCCTGAATTTCCCCTACTTTTCAGAGAGCAGCATCTGAGACACCCCTTGCCTACCACAGGCAGTTCTGCGAGGTGTAAATCATGATACCTACTGAGTCCTGCCCTGCTGAGTCCTAACCCAAGCCCACAAGGCCAGGCAGAACTGTTCCTGTAATTTTGAATCTTCAGCAAAGTTACCATCTTGGTCACTCCCTAGCCACTTGCTCCAAGGGTTTCACTACTCAGATCCCCAGCCTGATTCTGCCCTTGCCTTCCTATAAATCCCCTTTACTTAAGATGGTAAAGATCCATTTTTGGCCCAAGAACTGGCCACAATCTGTAGAATGATCTAGATTGGCCCCTAGGACATTGGGAGCTGTGACATCTCACTGTCTGCACCCAACCCTTCCTTAGGGCAAGAGCCCCTCTGACTCTTCTCCCATAGTGTCCACACAAACAGTGCCTACTCATCTGGTGTGGTCATTGATGATGTCCAGAATGGGTCTAGGTGCCCATTTTAGAGATGAAGAAGAGGAAACCCAGAGGGTATGTAACAAGTCAAGACCCAGATCCAAATTTTCTCAGCCTAAGTCTGAGACCCCTCCCTCTGAAATGGTACCCTATACCCTCTTCTGTGTTTCCTCAAGCCCCAGAAAATTCAGAAGAAATGTCTCCCATGTGAAAAAGCACTACTGAGGCCTCAGCTTCATGATACTGGGCTATAGCAAGTCCAGGATTCACTGGTTGCAAGCAACAGATGCTCCCAGATACACTGGAATGTTGCCAGGCAGCTGATTGAATTAAGAGTACGTGGAACATCTAGGCCCAGAAACAACCAAGAGCAGAGAGTCCTTGTATCCTGCCTCCCTCTGCTTAGGGCTCACAGGCCTGGGACAGAGATGCACACCTCCTATGGTCCTCCTTTGTCAGGATTAAACCTTGATGGACAGTCCCCAGCAGGTGGCACATGATGGCAGAGAAGGACCTCCAAAACAAAACCCGAAACTGTCACCTCTGACAAAGGGCGAGGACTCACTCGGGCAGTGAAACCACACAAGTCAAAGAGCTGGTAACTTAGTCTCTTCTGGTTCTGGCCTTTTTGGCCACCCAAGGGTTTCTTTGGGCCTGGCCCCAGTTGCTCAGTGTCCTGCAGGGTTCAGGTTAAGATCATAAGCTTGGAAAACAAGGACTCCTTGGAGGAGACTGAAACTAGGCCCATGGGAGACAGTGACAGAGGCAAGCTCCCCCCATCTCAGCACAAGTCAACCCACGGAGGGACCCGCAGGTCCCCTCCCAGAAGAGACAGTGTGGCTGGGGGATGGGAGCAGTGAGTCTGTGCTGAAAGTTTAAAATGCAGCTGCTTTGCAGAGGCTATTGTAAGGATTCAACAGCTCTGACATTTATTTGCTCCTATGAAAATGCTGGGAATGGAAATGGAAACATATGTCCACATAAAGACTTGTCCATGAGAGTTCATAGCAACGCTACTCATAATCGCCCAGAACTGGCACCGTCCAAATGCTGCAGCAACTGGTGAGAGAATGAAGAAAAGGGCGCGTGCACTGCATGGAGTGCTACATAGCAGTACAATGAGCCCCACTGCTGACAGGTCCAGAAACACACAGGAATCTCAATGGCAAACTGGATCCGGAGTCACACCTGTGGATGTAGCAGGCCAGCTCCTGTCACTTGTGATCATGCTGTTCTAGGAAGTCTCTGAAGAGCTGCTCTGTGGGTCCTGAACCATTGCTGGGAGACTATAGCACCCGAGGCCCAGGAGCCTCTGTGACAGCATTTTCATCAACAGATCAATACAGAACTTTCTGGTGTGTGTGTTTCTGTTTCGACACCTTATTTAAAAGAACTGTGGATTCGTTAACATTGACCTTGGCCAGTGGCACAGTAACTCCAGCCTGAATGGAGCTCATCTAAGGCACAGATTTTCTCTACCAAGCATCCACTAGACTTCCTGTACTCGGAATCACTGGGTGGCACTTCAGCAACATGCCAGGGGAGCAACCTTTTTTTTTTTTTTTTTTTTT
Organism: Uropsilus gracilis; assembly: GCA_004024945.1. Taxonomy (NCBI): domain Eukaryota; kingdom Metazoa; phylum Chordata; class Mammalia; order Eulipotyphla; family Talpidae; genus Uropsilus; species Uropsilus gracilis. The sequence continues at coordinate 6,071 of PVHY01010547.1, forward strand.
TTTTTTTAAAGAGACTAGGTCTTGCTATTTGTCCAGGGTTGACTCAAACCCGTGAACTCAAGTGATCCCCAGTCTCAGTCTCCCAGGTAACTGGGATTACAGGTGTGTGCCACGACACCCCCAAGAGCCATCTTAAATAGCAAAAGTGAAACTGGGTAACAAAAAACAAAATTTACAAGGAAAAATCGAGAATCTAAATTTGGCATTCCCAGGTCCTTCACACCCACCCATGTGGCCTAAGCTGCTAGATAAACCAAGCTAGAGGCAAACAAAACAGGATTTATTTACAGAGAGAGAAAAGAAAACAAACAAGAATCACTGAGGCCACAGCGACCCTGTGTTTGTCTTACCCCAGTCTAGTCTCTGTCTCTAAGTTCTAAGCAAAGCTCTGTGTGTTCAAAGATGGAGCCGTCCTTCAGCTCCAAGTCTACAACAGGAATTTTGACATCAAGAACTGTGCATTGGCAAGATGGCGAAATCCAGCATCTTTTTGCAGTTTCCAGAAATTTCAAGATGAAAACTGATGATCAACACTGGTACCCGCTACTCCAAACCTGCAGCATGTATCCAACACAAAGTCCAGCTTCAAGCATACAGTTCTCTCATCTGAAATACAAGTTTTCCAAGTTTTTTTCCAGGTTTCCAAGTTTTCCCAAATTTCCAGGTCAGCTTTTGCAGATCTCCAACTTTTCTAACAAATACATATTTGAAGTCAGCTTACACAAATCTTGAAAATTTCCAGCATACTATCTTCTTCGCAGAAGTCCAATTTCCAGTTTTCAAACAAAAGCAAATTTCCAAGTAACTAGTAACGGTTCCCAGACAGGTCAGATCCTGGGGTATCAGTTTTCCAAGCCATCACCTGTCTCAATGAGAAGCCTGCAGCTTCTCTGCATGGGCTATCGCCCTACCTGCAAGGCAGAGGCCACAATGGCCATGTGCCTCTTTTTCCATTTCCACAAGCTTATATTTTCTCCTGCCAGACTCCACCCCCAGTATACCTGACCATTTCCCAAAGGAAATGGTGTTTTTCAATCTAATTGTATCACCCTCTTACAAAAATACCAACAAAGACCACAAAGGTGCAGTCCCCCAAAGTCACACTAAGTAGACTGCAAAAGGGACACTTACTGGCAGTATGAGATTGAAGCACGATGCTTGACCTCAGCTGAGGATGAGCACATCTGTCTGATTAATTTTTATGTTGTGCTGTGCCTGACCAGGAAGGAGCTAAAAAACAGTGTGTTGTGTTGCCTTGGGAGCTAAGTTTTAGCAAGTAGACTAGTTTACAAATATGGACTATGCACACGCTGAAAAGTGATTGTGTTGGAAACTCTAGAGGGCAAAAATCTAACTCACAGTGACAGCAGGCAGAGCAGCAGCTGGTGGGCAGCAGTCAGGGGGCAGCACCCAGCCTGGAAGGAAGGGTTGTGGCACCCTTTAGCCTCCTTGAAATGGCCCCTGTATTTTCTTTCGGGAAGGTTCCTCTCAGTCCAGTTTCCGCAAGGGGAGGAACAAGACCCAGGGTTTACATTTGCTATCTTGATTGTGATGGGAATTACATGGGGGGATCCATTTGTAAAATGCATTGAAGCATGCTTTCAAAAAGGATACATTTTATTATTTGTAAATTATACTTCAAAGATGCTGATTTTACAAAGACAACTTATCCGGATGTCTGACCATTCTGCATTCCTTTGGGCTTTGGGGGCAGGTGAGTTCCCTTTGAAGGGCACGTGTATGATGAAAGAAGTTAGGAGTGCCAGCCTAGCTGTGTTTATTTGAAAGTGGTTTATGTATCCACATCCTCCACAGGTGACATGTAGGATTAAGATCTTCAGTGCTTCCCCCCCAGAAATTCTCATTCTCATTCTAACGGACATTGTCAAACAAAGCACTTGGTTTCAGACGACCCAGAAACAACTCAAGCCAGCTTAGCCCAAAAGTGGGGCAAGGGTATTTATTCGCTAATGTCACTAGGAAGAGCAGGGAAGCTGAGCCATCAGACACAGCTAGATCTAGCAGTTCCAGTGTGGTCACCAGGCCAAGACTGGTCACTTCAGATTTGTCTGTGTCAGTTTCAGTCAGGGGTCATGAGCAGGAAGGAACCAGCAGCCCCAAAATTCCAAAGAGCAGGAACTTTTTTATTTCAGCACAGACTCAAGAGCAGGTGTCTTCAGCTTGGGTCCTGCCCACTTCCCTTGAAGAACATAGACCAAGGGTGGGGGAGGAGCCTCCCCAAAGAAAATTCAGGTGCCATTTATGGAAGATGGGAAGGAGATAGAGACTCTGTAGTTCCTGCACACCCAGATCACTTTGAGCCAAAGCTGCTTTTCCTGAGAATGTCATAAACACCTCAAGAGCCCGTGTCTACCAAGGGCATGAATGGGAAATGGGGATTAAACCCAGTGTTCTAGAACCTCATGAGAAAGAGCAGGATATCCCAACTCTACGCGTTCCTGGAGAAAGAGCAGAAAGATTTCCTGCAGTTCATACCTCTTATCCCTGCAGCTGCTACCTGTTTGTTTGCTTGTCCCACCTCCTTGCTCCCAGAAAAGAATTGAGCCACAACGATGCCACTGAACTAAACATCACATCCTTGTTTGGGATTCAACATAAATACTATGAAAACAAAATTATTTTCCTAACATTCTAAGAGCTTCCTCATTCTGTTCGGGCCTCAGGAAACTATGCTTCTACCTTTCTTTTTTAAAGTATCTACTTAATTAGAAACAAAATGAAAAAGATGGTTCCTGCCCTGGTCTTTTCCTTCCCAGTCTCTATGAGTCTTATTTACTGTCTTGTGTTATTGCAAGGCAGGGTCTCCACTATGAGGAATGGTAGCACCAAAAGTCAGCACCCTTTGCCTATTCTTGCTACTAATGTTTCAACATTAAGTGTCAAATTTGTTCTACATGTCTGGTAGAGGCCCTTTATTCAGTTTAGGGAAAAAATCCTTTTATTTCCAGTTGTTAAGAAGTTCTGATTTAAAAAAAAAATCATAAATCAATGTTGACATTTAGCAAATGGTTAATCTAGATCATAAGTTACCAGACCTGTAATCCAAAAGCTAGCTACACTGAATCTGAGTGGAGGGTGATGGGGGGAGATGGGGATAAGGAGGATGAGTGACAGTCAGGGAAATGAAGGAACATTTGAGAACATCCTTCAAGAATATGAAGAAACTGGCTAGGCACCAGCAAGGGGAAATGGTATTGTGCACTGGTTAAGAGACAACATAAGCTGGGAAATGAGTTATGCGTATGTCTTCAGAAAATGGGGGCTAATCTGGAGCGGTCTTTCCATATGAGACCCTTCACTGGTGTACAAACTCTTGCCCACTGAGGGTCTAGAACATGCCTCAGCCCTGCAGGGAGGCTAACGGGTGTTTGATGGTGAAGTCAGCACATATGACAAAAATCAAGAGAACAGTCTAGATTACCCTTGGAAATTGCTTAAATTGCTCATAAAAAAGCATATGTGGTTTTATGTCTAAAGCCCTGTATGAATTCTAGAATATTCCTGCTTGTCTGCCAGGCTAACTCCAACACATTTCTGTGTTAAACTTTATCCCAAAACATTAAGGCTCATTAATAGATTCATCGGTTGCTGTGTAGATCACCTGAGTTGGACCTCAAGTCAGCCAGAGTTTGAACAATGCAGCTGAACACTGCTACACATGAGGCAGGGACTGGATGCCTTCTGCTGAAATGGCCAGGAAGCCCTCTGCGTCTCCACAAAGTCAGGCTGAGGCAGGTCCAGTCACCTTGGGATGATCGGGAGTGGCAGAGCTCTTCGCAAGCCCAGCTGACCCAGACAGGGCTTCACTTCTGTGCTTTTGTGTGCGGTGAATACCACCTCAGGAGAAGGTCCGATCCACTACGATCCCACATACCTGACAACTGAGCTTTTCGCCTTGACCATGAGTATCCTTGCTTTATTGCTACCAAATTCTCAGTTCTCTTATTGGGCCACACGTTAGTCATACTGGCCTCTTTCACCAAATGCCCCAAGTTCATTCCTATCCCAGGACCTTTGCACTACCTGTCCTGCTTGCCTGGAATACTCGTTGCCATTCATGTTCACATGTTGCCTTCTCAGTGAAGCTCCCTGGGCCCCTTCCAAAAGTAGCACCTCCATTCAGTCATCCCTGTCATGTAACCCTGTCTATTTCCTTCTGAGCATTTGTCACCTCTTATTACTGCCATCTTAAGTATTCCTTTTCCTAGTTCCTGCCTATCTCCCCACCATCCATCCATAAGGAGATCTTGACTATCTTGGTGCCTGGCACATGGAAGCAGTTAGAACATTTATCGAATGACTATACAATGAGATTGTTGTTTCTGGTGGGCCTCAAGGTAGCCCAAACCAGCTGTGGGGTGTGTCCTTCCCCATACATGACTACTGATCACCTTTCCCTGGGCCCAAAGCGTATAGCCTTCCTGGGATGGTGCCCCGAGTGGGTAGCTGAATTCTGGTGGCCCTCTGTTCCTCAGGCCCCAGGGCTCCAGTTTGAGTCCAGATGGCATCCCGGGGGGCACAGGCACTCCCCAGTTGAATCTCAGGCCTACTCAGTAAAATGCTATCTCCTGCTGCTCTCTACTGTGTGGGCCTCTGGGCGAGCAGCCCTAGGAGGCACCTCCCACCCCATTCATCCCCATTAGCCGCTGTCCACACTGGGCCAAAGGGAGATCAATTACCAGCGCTGGCCACTGAACCGTGCTAATGAGGATGTACGCTCCCCTGGCTGCTGGCAGGGATGGGTGGGAGGAACAGGGGAGGCAGAAGGGCGGAGATGGGCCATGGGCTACCTCACTAAAGGCTTCGCAGGGGCATAGCCCCTCTGGGGACCCTGGAAGAAGCCCTCTGAGGGGCAGAAACAATCCTCTCCCCTTCATCTCCCATCCTCCCAGAGATCTGAGGCTTAGTTCAAGCTGTGCCAGGGAACCCAGGAAGCAGTCTGGCTGAGGATCAAAGAGTCAGGGAGCAGGGGTAACATAATTGAGAAGAGGGACTGATGCCACAGGCTAGGGGGCCTCCCCTACCTACCCTGACCGACACCCTTTGCTCAGGTCCCCTCTGCCAAGAATGTCTTTCAGGTATCCACCGCCACCACCTCTCCCCTGCTCATCCCCCCACCCCAATCCAGCGGTGACATCTTCACCTGCAAGACTCCTGGACCACTTCTGCCCTCACTCCAGACAAAAAAGACACTCCAGTCTCTTGGCTGCCTGGCCCCTTTGGACGTCATTTGGAGCAATTCTGATTCTATCAGATTGTACTGATCTGTGCAAAAAGGTGCTCTACCTCTCTCATCAGGCATCGCAAAGGAAAATCACAAGGAGTCATCGTTCTTTCAGATTGAAAAAGGTGACTTGGCTGCAAGGAGCAGGAGGGGCAGGCGCCACCTGTGTCACCACCATTGGTGCAACCTCTTCAGAAGGCAATCTGGCCACGGTCCTGTACATCAAAGACACAGGGCAACCCTCTTCAAATATCTACCCATGTAGCTATGTGCCCAGAGAGAAGGGGTGTTCATAACCCAGAAACAGGATACGTGTCCGTCAGGAGGGACCTTGAAAGCCCACCCACTTCCCACATCCTCCCCCCGAGCCTCCTGGCAAGGGGGGTGCCCATCTCTTGAGTTATATGGGGGAGTAGATCTGTTCATCTAAATAAAGTGCTAAGAGGCTCACCCGGCACAGAGAAGTGTAAGTTCTGGCTATTAATATGGGTTTGCTGTTGTGAAAAAGAATTGGGTGGATCTGCACATACTGATATGTAATTATCTCCCTGAAATGCTGGTCAGTGAAAAATGCAGACTGAAAAGTACGGGTTGAGACATCCAGTCGCGGTGTATGGATCGGGTCCTGGCTTGCTCTGTTTCCTGGGCTACTGAGTGTACAGGCCATTTCCAGGGAGGGGCTGGAGAGACCCTCAGACCCTCAGACTAGAGCGAGAGGGTATTTGCATGTACCCTGTCAGCAGTCTGTCATGTTTTACCACATGCCTGCATCAGGAATTCAAGCGGACAAGATGTGATTCAGCTGTCTGCATCTCCTGCCACACCCCAACCCTGAGGATGGGAATGTGTTAGAGCAACTGTCCAGTTCCTGGCACCCCACATAACTGGGCACATGGGTACTTGGCAAATGTTGGCTGCTGGGCAAGTTGGCTGGAATTCCTCGTGGCCCCTCTGACATCATGTCCCCGTGCCAGGCATGATTCCCAGGGGACCACCGCAGCTTGACAGTGGGGTGTGTTGAAGCAGGCCAGCAGGGTCTGGTCTGCATAGGTAAGAGGCCCGGAGAGCTAATTCCCAGAGAAGAGTCTCCCTGGAAGCAGGACCCGGGTGTAAGAGGATGTCCAGGGGTCTCTCATCAAGGACAGGTCTTCAGGTCACAGAGGAGGCCCCTCTATATGTGGGTGCTGATGCTTCCTTCTGTCTGTGTGGCTACAGTAGAGTCCCAGGTGGCATAACCATGGCAACAGCCTTGACAGTGCCAGGGGGCTGATAGTGTGGCTTTCACACTCTGAGGGATTGAGGCCCAGGCCCTCATCTGAGGTGGTGTTGCTCACCAGGCCAGTGCCCAGCTGAGGCACAGGAATGAGCTCCTCCGTCCAGGAAGAAGTGCCTTCTGTCACCCTGGATTTGGGGCCCCAACCCAGTAGGTCTTGCTTCCTGACCAGCTCAGGATGTCTGCTCCTGCTGGAACCCTAGGAGGGGGCTTGGCTGTGTGCCTAAACTGAGCCTTGAGGTAGGAAGTGGGAAAAGCCTGACTGTCCACCAGGCATTGGGTAGTGGGGGCAGGGAGGCAAAATTCATCATACCCCTGAGGGGAGACACCCTGTAATCATACAAAATGAAGCAGGTTTACATGCACAAGCATGACTATGTCTTTAAAATACATCGTGGGAGGTAGAAGAGTGAGCCACAGTCAGATGGGATGGATTCTGCCACTTCAAATACTAAAAATGATACTGAACATCTCGTGTAGTGCACAACAGGAGCGCCAAGGCTGAAGGCTGGAACTGTGGCTCACAGCTGTGACAGCACTGTGGCGGGAGGAGTGGGGACAGAAAGGGACAATCGGGGAATAGGGTTTTTGTTGTGTGGTTTTTTTTTTTTTGAGATTAGGTCTTGCTATTTTTGCCTGTGGAACACTGGCTCACATTGCCCAGGGTACCACAGACTCAAGCAATCCCCAGCCTCAGCTTCCCAGGTAGCTGAGATTACAGGCACGCACCACCACGCCCAGCTAATTTTTGGGACTAGGTCTCGTTACGTTGCCACGAGCAGGACTCAAACGGCAATCCTTAACCCCAGCTGCTTCATAGGCTGAAGCTTACAGGCATGCGCCACTGTGCCCAGCTCATGGGAATAGGGTTTTAACCATTTTATGTCACCTTAAAAGTAATGTCTTTAAGCTCCTATTTTACCTGTGCTAGCAAAATATTGGAAAATTTAAATAAAGTCTTTACTTCTTCTTTCTCAAAGTAAACATCTTTCTTTACTTTCTCTGACTATCCCATCTCCTGCAGAGACCTGCCCCCCTCCCCCAGGTCTCCAGGCCCCAGGCCTCTTATTCTAGGTCCTATTTTCTTTGCGCCCACACCTGCTCATCACCGTTCTCTGAGCCTGTCTCCTCCCACCTGGAGCCAGGGCTCACCTCCATTTCACCTGAGATGAATTCAGCCTGCTGCCTGTCTTGAAAACATACGAGAGCTAAAATGCTTTTGTGTTTTTTAACAGTTGATCAAACGAGTGACCCCATTTTGTGGCCTACGAACATTAGGCAAGATTCAGGTTTTGGTGTGGAACCATGCCCCCAGCAGCTTATCTCCTCAAGAGCTGCTCTCTATTCCAAAAGTGGCATGAATGGTGGTAGGGTCCCATGTCTAAAATACTCACCCTGCGGTCTTTTGTGGATAAAGGCCACCTCCCCCTGGTCAGGAGTGTGAGCACTAGGAAGGTGAGGGACTTGGTTTTGTTCCTTCATGTAACCCCAAATGCCTACCACAGTGGCACACAGTAGGTATTGCATGAATCAGGTTGAATGAGTGAGTGGCATCCCGGGTGTGGTAGAGTGCATGCTTTGACCTCCGGGAGTCCCTAGAGGAGAGAGGGCAGAGGGAGGCAAGACCTGGATCGGGTACACACAGGGTGGGCTTCCAGGGCCTGGACAAATGGTTGACTTTGCTGAGTCAAGGGGCTTCTTTCCAATGAGCCCTGCATTCACAGGCCCTCCCACCCCGCTTCATCCCACCCTGCTTCAATATTGACTGCGCTCTAGTGCCCTCTGGTGGCTTCCTGGAGTAACTCCTCCCAAGGCACACACCATTTAACCTTCGAGCCATCAGCCCTTACATCTTCCTGCTCTTGTCCAGCGATTCACCTACTGGGGGCTCTCTTGGTACCTTCTAACTTTCCCCTATGGCCCTCTCTTTGGTGTAGCCTGATGTCATATAGTGGCCTCCTTCCAAGCCTTTCTTGTTAGAACAGCCAGGGCTCCTAGGAGGGGAAGAAGGCTCCCAGACTGCTAGACAGTGGCTCTCCCTGTGAGTGTGAGCCCTCCCTGGTAGGGATGAATGGTGACCTTAGTCGCCAAAGCCCAGAGATGCAGCAGAGGGCCACACAGAATATAGACTTTCCAGTTTCCTGGTATTTTCTACAAATCTGGAGAGGCCCCCATTGGGCAACGTTTCCTTGGTTTAAGGAAACTAACCTCCATGTTCTATTTTGCATTGCTGGCAACTGCTCTGTTGCCTCTGCCCAGAGACTATGGCCTCTGAGGGGCTGGGGTCAGTCTGAGCAACCTCAGTAACTCCAGCCCTGGCCAGAATATATCTAGTGATTGACAGTGGGTGGGGCTTAGCAGGTGGGCCAGTATGTGGATGGGTGGAAGCACGGGTGGGTGGATGAATGAGTGGGTGGATGGGTGGGTGGATGAACTGAAGTCAATTGAACTTCGGAGAACTCTTGAGTCCCTCATCAGGATCACAGCCTCCCCCATTAGTAATTCCCAACCATTCTCATGAACCCTATTTCCAGATATAGCCTGGCTCCACCATTTTCTCTGTTCCTTGCTCACTCCCACTTCTCCAAAACCCTGGACTCCCTCTGGTAAACACACCCAACCTGCAAGGCCTGCATAGCCAGAAGTTTCCCAAGAGATGGCCTCCTGGAACAGCTCCCTTTCCCCAAAAAGTTATCTTGCTCCCTGAACCCTCTATCATGTCCCAGCCCACCGCACCTTCTTTCTTCATGGCATGTATTACTAACACAATGCTTGTTCGCCTGCTGGAGTATGTCTCACCCGAAGAATGCAGCAGAGGACTGGAACATTGTCTCTCCTTCACATTCCCAGCACCTAAGAGATCCTTCAACACACTTTGGAAATAACACTGATCAGTGGGCAATCTGAGCATGCAGGTTTCACCCAGAGACAGGATGAGTGGGTGCCTCCTCCAGGCTGTGTGCTCTGGGCAACTTCCTCCCCTCTCTGAGCCACTTGTCTCACCAGGAAAAGAATATCCAGCCCACAAGGGTCTGCAGCAGCATGGGGGAAGTGAAAAGTGTTTGAAATTAGAAAGCACAATACACACATACTACTGCGAACTGCCTGTATTGCAGTGCATATAGACAGGCCTGTGCCTGCCAGGGACCCCAGCTACCACCCAGCCTATCTGGAAGCCATGGTGCTGGGTGTATGCCTCATGCCCTGGCCTCATGGTGGCAGCTCCCAGTACCCCTGAACAGTGGAGAAACCAGGTCCTGATGGGATCTATGGTGGCACAAGGGCTAAAGCTGGTCCACATGCGTTTACCTCACTGTGGCATTTTAAAAATCTTTTAATTATCAACAACTTATAAAACTGGGTATTTCTTATAAAAATCTGGATTTCTGGATTCTCCAGATTTCTGCCATTAAACCTACATTCCCACATGACAGCAATTAGCTACAGTTCAATGACTGCTCCTACCTTTAGATGGGGTTCTGTGCTTTCTCACAGTCCCCACCACGTCCTATTGTGTCTCAAGGTCACTGCTCCCTTTCCAACTTGATTGTGCAAATATTTCTCATCACAAGGCAATATGTGTCCTGCTATCAGTTAACAGCAGAAAGTGAGGATGGCACTGTAACAGCCTTATCAGTCCTGCTTTATTCATTTATATAACCTACTAGCCCCTAAGAACATCAATTTGAGATCTTGAGTTCATCTCAACTTCCATACACAACCTTCCATACACAAAGGGCAGCGTGCACGTGCCCACGCGCACACACACACACACCCACCACACCCCCTTCATGCAGTTGAAAAGCAGAACTGAGAGCAGTAGCCAAGTCTGGCAACCACGAACCAGGTTGTTCCTTTCAAAATTAGAAAAGGCAAGACACACCACTGTGGGCTTCGTTTATTGTAGCAGGTATAAACCACCCATGGCTGGTGCCTTTCAGGGGCCTCCGGATACTGTCCAGCCTGTATCCTTGGACTCCCCAAAGCACAAGCAAGCAAGGTGGACACACCAGGCACGTGGCTGTACCCGCCGACAGGGGTGAAGCTGCTGGAGCAAAGCCAGACCCAGAGAATGCTGGGCTGGTGTGCCCTCTGGTGGGCATGAGGCAGCTCTGCAGGCCACTCAGGTGATTTTGAAGTGGATTCCAAAAGAGCCCAGGAGCCCACCACCCACAGCCCCCGAAACCGTATTTCCCCAGCCTTGTGGAGGTCAAGCCCTGGCCTCCAGTGACTTCCTCCCCGAAAGCTGATTCCATCCCTCCCCTCAGCCTCGTCTTCCCGAGACCCATGGGAGTCCCCAGCAGGGCCAGGCCCTGCCCAGGCCTCAGCCTCTCAGGGCTGGGTCCCTCCTCTCCACTCTCCACATGCCCATGCCTCACTCCAGGTCTGGCCCACAGCAGCCCAGAGTGTTTGCAGGGAATAACCCTACAGAGCAGGGGAGGTCAGTTACCAGCCTACAAGGGTCAGGCAGGGCACTTGGGTGAGCAGAACGGGAAGTGCAGGTTCCAGGAGACGATGCCACAGGAGAGCCGCTTTGGCCAGCTGGCCATTCTTCATGAGAAGCCGGGGATCAGGACTTGGGTGTGAAATATGCCAAGTTCTAAAAGTTGGCTCCAATGAATATACCACCCAGACCAAAGAAAGCGCGCTGGCTAGGCAGATCTGAGCCGGGGCCTTGGTGGGGCAGCTCTGCTGAGGCCCTGCAGCTGCCAAAACCTCCGAGATGGTGGGCGAAAACCAGTGGTGCTCAAGGTTTTGTTTATTTGAGTAGTTTGTAGCCATCATCATGTTTGATCCTGAGAGGCAAGCAAGGGAGACCCATTTTAGAGTCAGAGACATGGAGGTGGACGTGGGTTCCTGGCGGCCTCAAAGTGCCAGCTGGTAGAGAAGAGAGGTCTGAAGCTGCAGGAGGCAGTGTCTGGGCTACACTCCCAGAGCCTGCCCCACACAGCTACGGACAGACAGGTATGTCCCAGCCGGGGCCATGGGGGCTCCATTCTACCTGGCCTACGCCCTCTTAGCTGTGCCCTTCTAGTCCCCTGGAAAGCCCACCACTGACAGGTCGAGACAGCAGCTCCCTATGCACACATACCCCACACACACCCCCACCCTCCATGCACACAGCTCTACGATGGGCTGTCTGAGGAGAGCCACATGGCTTTCTCCATGGGTGGGGTGCACAGCACACCCGCATGCAAGCCCCACATGGGGCTCAGGTCCAAGCAGAGATGCCTCCTGCAGCCTTGCCCATCACAGATACAGTGAGGGAGTGGGGGGGTCCCTGAGTAGGCCAGGCAGGTGGCCATGGCCAGCATGGCAGCCTCACCAGTTGGCCTTCACTGCTTTGATATCGCTCACGAGGTTCTGGGCCAGGCAAATGCCAAAGATCTGTAAGACAGAGGGCGAGTGAGGGAGAAGCCTACCGGCAGGGTAGACAAACCAAAGGCAAAGGAGGGAGCAGACAGCAGTACCTGGAGGAGAGCGATGCCTACAAAGACCCCAGCCACCACAATCAGGTTGTCCTGGAGCCACTTCTCAAACTGGCCCACGCAGCCTTTGGTGTGGATGGAGTCCTGCTGTTCCAGCTCCTGCGGACACAGAGACACCAGGCTCATCTCAGGCCAGTGTGACAAGTTCTGCCAGTGCCCACCCCCGCCCCTTACACCCTGAGCACCTGCTACCTGAAGTCTATCAGCCTTTGCTTTTCATGGCTGACTCCTTCTCATCGTGGGGAAGCTCTGTACAAGATGCCCACTTCTCCATGAAGCCTTCCCTGACTGCCCAGTCCCAATCCCCCATTCACTCCTTTGCTTTATTTTCTTCCAGGCCTTAGCTGAAACTAACACTTTATTGTTCACATTAATTTATCCATGGCTTTCTCCCCACATTGAAATAGGAATTCCTTGAGAGCAGTCTGCCTGTCTCATCAGCACCAGCTACCTCACATTTCCGTGCCCTCACCAGCTTGAGCCGGACATCGTAGCCGCACTGGGTGTTGAGGACATCCTCCTGAGGAGAAACAGAACCATGAGCAACTCAGTGCAGGGCCACCTGGCGCAGCGTTGGTTCTTCCTTCTCAGGGAAGCAGATGGAATGGAGGCTTCTGGAGGGATTCCTGGAATCCTACGACCTGAAGGCCTTTCCCTGGTGCCCCCTCCCTCCTACAAGGGAGCACACAGCTGCCAGCCCCATCCTGGGCGCATGTTTTTATAAGTACAGGCAGAACCTGGCCCGCGGTGTCCCAGGGTAAACTGACTTGAGAAGCTTTTGCTCTGAAGGAAGTCATAGAAGAGTGAGAACCCTCCAACCCACCCTGGCATGGTGGCAGCAGCCTGCTGCTGAGGTGCAGCCCCCACCCCGACAAGCCTCAGTACTGCCTGCAGACAAATTCTTCCCCTAGGGGCTCTCCAGGTAAACCAGCCTTCCCCCCATCCACACCACTCCAAAGCCAGGTCAAGCCCACTGGCCCTGCTGGGGTTGTTCCGAGACCTGGCCTACATGCTGCACAGCCCCCGTCCCCCCCACCCCAGGCCCCACGCACCTTTGGGTCCCTGACACAGCAGGAGAAGGGCACCCCACAGCGTTCCCGGCTGGGGTTCAAGTCAGTGCAGTTGAAATAGATATTGAGGTTCCAGTCGTTGGGCCCTCGGGCTCCACAGCAAGACCACTAGGGGGCGGGAGGAGAGATCCATTAAATCAGACCCACCCAGGCTGCATCCTGTTTGGGGAGGTCCAAGCTGCAGGGCTGGGAGGAGGCCCAGGGCAGCAGGTCAGTGGGCACCTTCCCCTACCCCCAGAGACCCAGAAGGCCTGCACAGGTGGGCCTCTAGGCCTCTGCCCTGGAAGATTGGAAAGAGGTATGAGGAAGGCACTCCCTAGCTGTGCCCTCACCCAGAGAGCTGGAAAGGGGAAGGAGGAGACAAGGAGACTGGTCTGGAGTAAGTGGCACCCTGGGAGCTGATGTCCAACCAGTACCTCAGGGGAAGCACAACTGCACCCCAGGTCTGTGCCAGTTCTCCCCACACTCGCCCCAGATTTTCCAACGATCTTCTCTTCCTCTCTGCAGGAACAGAAGGGCGCTCCGGCCATGATGACCCATTCCCCTTCACAGAGGCTGCTGGCAACACCTGTCTCCCCACCACCCCTTCCCAGACCATCCCAGCTGCTCCCCCATGGGACCCTGATGAGCAGCATGGGCTGCAGAGGAACAAGGAGCTCAGAACCCAGCAGGGGAACAGGAGCCCACAGCCTTCACTCACTAACACACACAGGCTGCTCAACAGTTGCTCTTGAGGGGCCAGCTCAAGCATGCTGTGGCTAGGCCAAGGTGGGAGTGGGGTACGCCCAGGGACTCTGGGTGCACAGCATCTAGCACACCACTCAGTTTCTGCCTGCTCCATACCGGTGTTCCCTCTCCGCTCCATACTGGTGTTCCCTCTCCTTCAAGACTGCAGCCAAAGGCCTTCTTTCCTATATCAGCTTTTCCCACAGTGTATAATTTTACACTCCACATACATGCTCATGCACATATTTGTTTTGCTTGTTATCGCTTGTCCTTCCACCCAACCTGTCATCCCCAAACGACCAACCCGTTTCCCTCTCCCTGAAGTGCCAGCACCCAGCCCAGGACATGTGTGAGTTGAATGAACCAGCGGACCCCACCCTGGGCACCTGGCTATACTGCTGCCTCTGCCCCAGGCTGCGAGCTTCACCTCCAGACCCCTGCACAGATGTGGAGACGCAGTGCCGAGTGCGGAGCAGAAGTTCACAAGGCCTCAGAACTTTTCTCCCTGCTTCTTTACCAGGTTGGGGTGCAAGTCTGAGAGCTGGGCTTCTGCTGGGGCCTCAAACCCCAACACGTGAAGGCCAAACAGATCACAGTAATGGGAGAACTTAGCCATTAGGTAGAACACAGGGTTGAAGGGACATGGAAACAGCCCGTGTACCATGTACTGCAGACGGGGCAGCAGCAATGCTCATCCCGGCTAACACTGTGGGCTGGTGGTTTAGTAGGAGAAATCATTACCTACACGTCTAATATGCTCATCTAAGTGTGTTGCTAGGCCTGCCTCGGAGCTGTGGGAGTCACTGGTCTTTTTCCCCATCCTGGGCCCCTGCAGCTTCCCCCACAGACAGACATGCACCTGCTCCTGCCCCCTGCCACTTTCTGGGCATAGGTGAGCCAGGGCAAGGTCCCAGCACACAGGGAACTTGCTCCCACCCTCGCTGAGGTGCTGGCCCACACTGCATGCAGGACTCACATATTCCTGAGCAAAGTCAATGAGGTTCTGGAGGTCAATGTCATCCCGATAGGCTTTGACGTTGTTGTTGATGAAGAGGTTGAGCTGGTCTCGAATCCAGTCCTTGAAGACAAAGGCCAGGATCCCTGTTGCCAGCTCCAAGAAGAAGATGAGGCCAAGGAACACGGAGAACTAGAGTTGGATCACACAGAGGCAGGGGTTAGAGACGCAGGGCCTGATCATGTCCCAGGACTGAGCTTCCTTGCCTATGCCAACCCAAGATTGCCTAGAGTCCCCATTTCTAGTGTGTCCATATTATTTTTTATGGCGGTAAAAGAGCACCATATTCTTACCTGTCTACCAGTTCTCCTGTCTCTGGTGATCACCCCTTCACAAAAACCTTCAATTCTAGAGGTTCAAATGGTCCAGAGGGAGTCAGCTCCTCCTCTTCCAGAGAAAGGACTGGGCCTGCACCAGGAGCTCACCAATCCCAGCTCTAACTCCTCCTCCTCCATACCCCAGGCCACAGGGATTGGTCCAAAGATGGCCAATCAGAGCCAAGGAGATATAATTAAAGGTTGTTGGCAGTACAAGTGGGAGAAAGGCGCCTCAGCCTCTTCCAGTAGCTAGCTCCCAGGAGGGCAGTGTGAAGGTAGCACCCAACTGCTCCGGGGAGCCCTTCCATCCCATGAGGTACAGGGCCAATCCAAGAAACAGAGCTGAGAAACAGAGATTAGGTCAAGTAACAGTAGTGGCCCTGGATCCAAACGTGCCCATGGCCATCAACTCCTGGGCTTTTCCTTTGGAACCTAGAAATACCCTTTTCTGCTAAGGCCACTAGGTTTGTTATTCACAACAAAAAGAATCCTACAAGTATAGATAATATGAAACTGATGATGACTGCACTACTAAGCATAGAATTATATGCAAGTAATGCAAGAAGAGGAGAAAGTTAGGGTTTCCCAACAGACCTATATGGGGTGGGGAACTAGGGGAACTTACAAACTTGAGCAGGAAGGTGTTCTCCCGGAGGGCTCCAATGCAGCCGGCAAAGCCTAGCACTGACATGATGCCTCCAACCACCACGAACAGCCACACAGGGTCCAGACCCCCCAGATCAGTCAGTGCTGAGATGTTGGAGAGAACGCCCTGTGGGGTGGGAGTAACAGAGGCAATTGGGAGTGGAGGACTAACACTCCTACCATCTCAACCCACAGGCAGCGCCAGCTCCTACCCCCCTTACCTTCTCGCCCCAGGCCCAGATGCCTATGGCCAGGAACAGGGCTCCCAGTACCTGCAAAAACAGCAGCAAAGAGTTGAGGGCTGGGGCACCCACACCAGACCATCCTCAATCTTCCCTACCCCAGCCCAGTACCTTCCCCAAGTACTGAGTTTTCAAGAAGCCAGGGGAAGAGGAAGGAAGAAGTGAAGGGCTGTAAACATGATCCAGGTATTTTCTACCTTGCAAAGAATACACAGAAGCGGCCATGGGGATTCTTCCCCATGCAACATTGTCTAGAGAACTGAGCCCTCTCCCAACCCCCAGGATGGACATCAGAGGTCTCTTCCTAGAACTCCGAAGCAGAGCAAAGGGCAGCAGAGATATTTTCACTGAGCAGCAGCAGCATTCTGAACCTGCACCAAGCCAGGGCTGGAGTTCTGGGCCCCTAGCCTCCCCTCTGCTCTTCCCTAATCTGACCATCCTGCTGCCCTGCAGCTCCATGACTGCCACCCACCCCAACCTCCAACCTCTGTCCACCAGAGCTCATTTCCATAGCTTAAATCAAAGCCCCTTGAATGACAGGGATTCCCAACCTGAGCAGGGGTCACCACAGCTCACGCCAGTTTGAGCCTGGAAAATATCCGGCCACAGCTTGACCTAGGCTTCACCACACTGCCTCATTTTCCTACTGAGAGATCAGCTGTCGAACCATGGGCAGTCCCCTGGACATCTGTTATCAGCAAGAAAGAGCACCCTCTTGCCTTGCCTAGGACCACCACCCCTTCAGAGCCACCCTTTTCAGTACACGGTTAGGGGTAGGGTTGACCATGGCCAACTTCCTTTCACCCTTCCTCTCCAAGACTCCAGTATTCTCCCCTTGCTGTATTCTTTCCCTAGAAAAGTCTTCCCTTCCCTCCTCCAGGAGTGAGACCAAGTATCACTCCTCCTGCCTCAGCCCACCTAACCACCCTTCTTCTCTCAAGAGCCACTCATGTTTAATTCATCACCATTCCTTCCCTGTCCCTTTCTCAGCCTCCCTTGGAGGAGGCTCTGTTCCACCAGCTCCATGCCCATGACCTCCTGGGTTCCATCTCCACCATCTGCCCTTCTTCCTTCTCATTTTCAGTTGCCATCTCCCAGATTTCCACTCAGACCTCTCCCTGGCTCCAGACCCCCATATCTGCCCACCTGCTCCATATCTCAAGTTCTGCTCTACATGCTCTATTCCAAACCAATGAACAGGATGAGCCAGCAGCCCTCATGGAGCTTACCCTCTAGTGGGGAAGCCCACTGTGAGCAGACAAGGTAATTTCAGATGCCAAGATCCTTTCCAGATGCTGGGCACGGTGGCGCATGCCTTTAATCGCAGCCTACAGAGCGAGGCCGAGGCTAGGGATCACTTGAGTCCGCAGGCGGGATCACTTGACCCACCTGGTGGTCCAAGACCCACCCAGGGCAACATGGCGAGACCTAATCTCAAAAAACAGCTGAGCCTGGTGGCGCATGCTTGTAGTCCTAGCTACCTGGGAAGCTGAGGCTGGGGACCACTTGAGTCCACAGTACCCCAGGCAACATGAGCCTGTGGTTCCCCAGGCAACAAAGCAAGACCTAGTCTCAAAAACAAACAAACAAACAAACAAACAAACAAAATCCAACCATGATCCTTTCCGGAAAATTGAACACGTGATACAGTGGGGAGTGACTGGGGGTGCTGTGGGTGTGCTTCGGAGAGGGTGTTAGGGAAAGCCATGACAATTCAGCTGAGATCTGAACAATGACAAGGTACAGTGAGGCCAGAATTCCAGGTGAAGGGCCCTCAGGCAAAGGCCCCAAGAAAAGATCATGTTGGTGGTGCAAGGGACAGACTGAGAGTGGCATGACTAAGACAAGAGGAATATCCACTCTATGTTTTTACACTTTCGCTTTTGACAAAAAGTCTCTGAGCTGGTTTCATAGGTGCTTCCTTCAGGACACCTTGACCCAAATCCAAAACCATTCCTCTGCCACAAGTGGCCCAGTCTTATCAATTCAGCCCCTTAACTTCTGTCTGAAGCTTTCCTGAGCCTTTCACACCCTCCACCACCCTAATTTTGCCCTAGCCTTCCACCCTGAGTATCCTTACCTCCAAACCCTGCCCCTGCCTCCCCATTGCAGCCAAACAGATGTGCTTCTAACACAAAAGTCAGATAAGATCCACCTCCCAGTGTTGGAGCCCTCACTGCCCTCAAGATAAAACTCAAACTTTCAGCCCAGACTCCTCCTCATGCTCTGTGGCCTCGGTCACAAACAGACTCTCAAGCCTGACCTCTCTCGGCATGAGGGGGCTCCCTCTGCTTAATGTTCTGCCTCACCTCTACCCACTGGCCCCTGGACGGTCACCTTTGCTCTGCACGTACTGTGTTAGTGCCAGTTAAATGATCTAACCTCTGTGCCTGTCCCCCATCAGTAAAACATGGAAAATAAAGTACTTGTGAGAATACATTAAGTTGGAATTCATTTAAACTGCCGAACAACCCCAAGGAGCAAGCTGCTTTGTAGCCCTACCACTATCACCACCACCACCAGGCAAAGAAGCCAAGGCCCAGGGAGAAGTCACCTATGGACCAACGCACAGCCTGGCCTGCCTACTCAGGTCTCCAGGGTTCCAGACCAATGGTCTCTGCACATTACCCACACCCTGGTAAGCAGAGCACTCACTGCTGGGGCCAGAGGACAACCCCACTGCTGCATGAGCACGCTTCCTGTGGGCAGAGGGCAGTCTCCTGTTGAAGGAAACTGAATGAGCCTGGCATTTGGAGTAGACTGCAGAGGCAGCAGCCTGGGAGAAGTGGGACGGGGGAGGGAGAAGGGAAAGATGACTTGGCAGGGCTCAGGAGCACAGATGCCACCCTGGGAGGGGCACCAACAGCTTCCTCTGCCAAGCAGGGGCAGTCCAGCCCTGGGGCCTCTGTTTTGTAAGCTGTAGAATACTGCGTTCTGTTCCCCAGGGTCAGTTTCAGGAGATCCCCCTCCTCCTCACTCCCATACTCACGTTCTGCCCCGGCAGAGGACTCAGGTTATAGACCCTCCCTGTAGGCAAGCCTCTCGGTACGGGACTTCCCCCCACCTCACTCACCACCAGCCCCAGAGTTTAACTAAGAATGAGGGGCAGGAGAGGGGATCCAGCCACCAGCCCTTCCCTTCAGGAAAACTCTCCCCAGGAGCTGAGCCATGGGTGGGGTTCCACACCCCAGGGGTCACAAGGTGGTTGGGTGTGAGAGGGTCGACCCACACCAAGTACAACGAGGCCTTCAAGGAGACACTGTCCATTCTCCCCCAGTCCTTAAGAAGACACTGGGGACTCCCCAGGTCTCCCCACACCCCAGTTGACTGGGACCCGCCCCCTGCAATCCGGGCTGGCCTCGCAGTAGCTCCCTCAGGTGGCCCCGCGGGTGGGTGTGGAAGTGGGGGTGGAAGAAAGATGTAAGGGAACGGCCCTAAGCCCTCATGACAGGGAGTGGTCCCCACCCAGCAGGGGACTGAACCTCCATCTCCAGGCACCCCCCGGCACAGGGCCCAGAATCCACCCCACACTCACCCAGAAGACAATGTTGAAGCCAAACAGGAAGTATTTCCCGCAGCAGCCGACCTCGGGTTCCTGGAAGTGCTGATGCTTGCCAGGCATGGTGAGCGACAGACAGCCCACCGGCCCGGGGACCGGAGCGGGAGACCGGGGATTAGGATCAGCCCTTCGCTGCCGCCCTGGGCTGGAGCCGGCGCGGGCCTAGCCCGGCGGCTGCGGCTTCATGGCCGCAGCCACGCAGAGCGAGGTAGGACCGCCGACCCCGCCCGCCCGCCCCTGAGGGACCGCCCCTGGGTCCGGGACTGCCCAGCCCCCAGCCTGCTGGGGTCCCCTCGGTGCCCTGAGGCCTCTAGGCCTGACTCCGCCCCTAGGCCGACTGGAGCCCCGCCTCTGAGTTAGGGTTTCCACCCGCCCCCCACTCATTCCTCTGAAGTGTGTCCTTGGGGCTCCACCTCTGAGCCGGGCTCTGCCCTCGGCCCCCAGCACCCCTCAGGCTCCGCCCCCCTCGGTCTCCGCCCCCCACACTGCAAGGCGACCAATTCCCCAGGGTACTTCTGACGCGTCGGAAACACTTGCCATTGGTGCGGCAAAAGGCTGAGCCAGGAGCTCTCGGCTCCCCCACCCCACCAGGCCCCACCAGCAACTGTCAATGCCGGCTTTGCTGCGGAAGCCCCTCTGTGGAGAGCAGTAAAACCGCGCTGGTGAGTAAATGGGGATGGTGCCAGGGTCATGGTCTTAGCACAGGTGTGTGGGGCTGTTTCCTTACAGTTGAATCACAGCCGACTGAGCGTCTCTCTGCCTCAGCAGGTTTGAACTCAGGCAGACAAGTGCCATGCGGCTGCTCCCCGTTCTTTCCGTGTGCCAGGGGTATGCGCCACCTGACTAAACCCTTTCTTGGTGGACACCTCTAAGTCCTTCCCCCTCCCATACCAGCTTGGGCCCCGGTGGGACTCTTAGCACCTCACCTGGGAGTCTCACATGAGCCCCATCAAAAGCAGATGGAGGGAGGGAGTGGCCCTATTACTCAATTTTAAAACTTTCTTCAAAAAGGATTCCAATTTTGCTCAAAAGTAAAAATTATTTATTTCAAAAGATCAGAAGGGGCTTATTAAATTTCATCATCTTCACATTAATCCATCTCTAGCAGAACCAAGGTAAAGCCTGACTAGCCGGATCCTCAACTGTGCCAAGGCTCTCTTCCACCCACCTCCATTTCAGCCCCACCTGAGGCAGGCAAGGCCCAGACACCCCTGGACACAGGAAAGGGTGTTCTCAGATTCCCACACCTCCTTCTGTAGGATGATGTTGTCTCTAACCTTCCAGCCTTGAGCAAATGAAAGGCATAGGGTGAGTGCCAAGGCTGCAGATCTCACGAGACAACCCACAGAAGGTTTTTAAGCAGAGTGACCACCAAGGGAAGGCCCCACTCCCGTCCTTGTACCCTCCATCCGATTCTGTGCCAGTAACCTCAAGCCCCATCCCTCCAAAGTGGAAAAGTCTGGTCCTCAGGCTTCCCAACCCCCTTCCCAAGTGGGCACAAAATTCTCTCCTGTCATCCTCCTGCCTGTCCCCAGTGATTCAGCGCACCCTAGGATAGAATCAGCAAAGGGAAAAGCCTGGCTCTCTGCAGCCCCCAGTCCTGCCCAGGTTTGATGGTACAGTCTAGCCCCTCAGCACACGCACGGTGATGAGACTCGGGGCCCCTCACACCACAAACTTGTTCTTGGCTAAGGAGCTGCTCTTGGTGGCCGTGTCTGCATGGGCCTGGTAGCCGATGACTGTCTTCATGGAAAGGCCCAACCGGTCTTTGTAGACACGCCTGGGTGGGGAGTAGAGAGGAAATGAGACAGATGTTGGCAGCAGGGAGCCTGGACAGAACCAGGGACCCTGGTTCTTTGCCCAGACCACCTACCTCCCGTTTTGCATCCTACCCAAAATACCACTCTTTAATGCTAAAAAAGTTCTGCTAGCAGTTGGGCTCACCCTTTATATAAGTGGAGAAAGGAGAAGAGGTGCCACGAAGAGCTCCAGAGGACTCTACAGCCAAGCCACCCTCCACTCACCATCTCTCCCAGAAAAGACCCAGTCCTCACCCAATGTGCAGCACGCTGGCCTGGTTCTCAGCCTCCCTCGTCCACACGGCAATCTTGTCCCCCTTGGTACGAATATTGATGACTGCCCCACACACGTCCCGGTTGTGCTCCTCAAAGCTCTCCCCAATCAGACATAGCAGCTGGGGCCCAAAGGGGGGCATGGTGAGACCTCCAGCCAGGGCACAGGGACTGTCCCACCAACCTTGAGACCACTGCCACTCCAGGGGTTTATAGCCCCGCCTCTTTCCTGGGGAACCCACCTGCCCCTGGGTCCCCCACTCACCGTCTCCAGCCACAGGCGGTCCAGCTCAATGTGGCGCTGCTGCTTGGCCAGGCTGACCAGCCAGCGGCCACCCCGCTTGTTCTTGCTGTCCTCCCACATGGGCTCGATGCCATCCTGGGAACAGGAGGACAAGCAACTCCTGCCTTTGTTCATAGGGACATGGGGGCCTGCACACCCTCCCTGGCTCCACCCCAGCCCCTCAGCCCCTGTGGCTCTCCACAGGCTAAGCTCTCACTTGCCTCTGTCCCTTCTGTACGAGTAGGTTCCACCACAAGGTGCAGCCCCCAGCCCTTCCTCTGAGCGGTCACAAACCAATAAGCCTCAACATTTGTCACTTATCATAGCCTTGCATGAGAGTGTCCTTTACTGAATCAAGTCCCTTGAGACAAGAGTTCAAGTGGAAGTGAGTAAGGGAGATCCAGGAGGGCTCAGCCTGAGCAGGAGCAGCCATGTAGGCTCAGCTGGGTGCATACACATCGCCCAGAGAACCCATGAAACACAGACACTAGCGCCAGGGCCTGCCTCACACACCCCCAGGTCAGCACATCCAGGACTGGGTCTAGACACCGCTGAGTGTACTTGCAGAGTTCTGGTGCCTGCCCCTAGTTACAGAGCCAGGTCAGAAATCTGGCTCCTTCCTTGACCCCTTCTTCTACACCCCCCACCCATACCCCACACCCTTCCAGCCCCTTAAAGGTCCTTCAAGGTGAAGCTCATATCTGACACATCTAAGCTCCTGCACAGCAGCATGTCCTTCCAACAGAAATCACATCTCAGCCCTGAGAGAGGTTGTCCATGGCTTCCCGCCCCCAAACCACCTGTTAGGGAAGGATGCAGCCGGCTGCTGGGAAGCATCAAGCCCCAGTTTCCTTGCGGGGGTGGTGGAGGAGGGAACATGGAAGCAGAGCTTACCTTGAACAGGGCATAGTCACAGCCAGAAGAGAGTCTACTGGCCAGCTTGATGTTACTGTATATCCTGGAAAGTAGATGTACAGTAACCCCACAGTAACCCCCACCCTAGGCTCAGCATCCAACTTTTTTATGGCTAGCATCACCCCTCAACTTCTTAGCAGCCTCCACTGCTTCCCACCACCTTGACCGCTCCCACTGACCCCCTGTCTGGAGTTACAGCCCTACTATATCCCACTTTTCCCTTGAGCCTCCCCTAACCAGCTGAGGCCCTGGAGGCCTTTAGACTCCAATGAGGGGTTTGTTTCAGGAGCCCCAGGTGAGGGCTCGCCAACACTTCTCAGGTCCCCTCCCTTGATCACCAGACACACTCGAAGGCCTCCTAATCCTCACTTTATGGCTGAGCCAAGCTCAGAAGGGAGCAGCATCTTGACTGGCTCACGGAGCCATGGAGCAGCAAGGTCAAAACCTTGCTTCTCCCAACCCCCTCAGCCACAGGAACTTTAGGTGGGCCCGTGCCCCAGCCAATGACCAGGCCCCCTCAGACACAGCCCACCAAGTCCCAATCCTCAACAAATTCTGAATGGCCTAAGGCCGGGCTGGGGAAAACTGTGAGGAACAGCCCCCCAGAGTGGGGCCTCTGGGAAGGACCCCCTCCTCGGGGCTCCCAGGCCCCAACCTTTTAAGGGC
This sequence comes from Uropsilus gracilis, assembly GCA_004024945.1. Taxonomy (NCBI): domain Eukaryota; kingdom Metazoa; phylum Chordata; class Mammalia; order Eulipotyphla; family Talpidae; genus Uropsilus; species Uropsilus gracilis. The sequence continues at coordinate 29,588 of PVHY01010547.1, forward strand.
CAGACACTCACGCCCAGAAGTCCTCCACTGTGTCAAACTTGGTCACCAGGTGCAGGTTATCCCTCCAGGCCCGGGTGCGGTCATTCTTGGAGAACCACAGAGCCCACCTGGGGGAGGGGTGGCCAACAGGAAGCAAGGGGCCCAAGCCTACCCTTGGCACCACCTGGGCTGGCAGCCAGATGCCTCTCCTTAAGGGCGCACTGGGAGGTGGAATCTGGAGGCACAGCACATCCTTCCGCCAAGGCCTCCCCCAAGGTGACTGGAGTCCCTTATCCTGAAGGGCCAGCGTCTAACCCAGAATCTCAGCTGGGTGAAGGCCAGATGGGTCAACAAAGGCCCAGTCTTGGGCCAACTCTGGCCTTTCCAGGAGGAGGGCTGGCACCTGGAGAAGAAGGGGTCATCCAAGGCCTGCCCTACCTGGTGAGCAGTGGGTGCAGCTCCAGCTTTACTTCTGAGCACCTCTCAGCCAGGGCCTTCTTTCTCAGGGATGGTGGTCCCCGGGGAGAGTTTGCAGCCTCAGGCTTCTCTGCCTTGGATGTCCCCACAATGGTCTGTTCTTCCTCTTTCTTTTCCACCTCCTCCTCCTCCCAATCTTGGATTCCATCCTCAGCCTCTCTAACCTGACCAGAGAAAGAAGTGAGGTGAGGGGAGAGCCGGGACCCCACGACCCATCGACAGACTTACAGGGATAGCAGCAGCCATGCTGGAGGCTCCTCAGGGAACCTCCAAAGGGGCCCCCAGCTGTAAGCTTTTAACTCCAGGGAGGGGGAGGAGTCAGCACAGTGGAAGTGTAATCGGGTGAAAAGAAAAGAAAAACTTTTTGACTTAAACTTAAAACACCTATGCCTGCTTCTCCCTAGGAAGCAGGCTCAAAACAGTTCATTAGCATTTTCACTGTTCATCTACTATTGGTATGCAAAAATCAGCTACCAGCTTCTCTCAGCTCTCTTAGACCTAAAAAAGAATGTTAGAATCACAGTTTAAACTTCAAACTAGGGTCGGGCACGGTGGCTCGTGCTTGTAAGCTTCAGCCTATGAAGCGGCCGGGGCTAGGGATCGCGGTTCAAGTCCCGCTCGGGGCAACACAGCGAGACCTAGTCCCAAAAAAATAGCTGCTGGGCGTGGTGGCGCACGTCTGTCATCCCAGCTACCTGGGAAGCAGAGGCTGGGGATTGCTTGAGTCTGTGGTACCCCGGGCAATGTGAGCCTACGGTTCCATGGGCAAAATTAGTGAGACTTAGTCTCAAAAAAAATAAATAAATACAAATAAAAAATAAACTTCAAACTAGTTTGCCTCAATTTACCCTCTTCTAACTTCCGTGGGTTCTGCCGGGCACAGTGGCTCATGCCTGTAAGCTTCAGCCTAGGAAGCGGCTGGGGCTAGGGATCGCGGTTCGAGTCCCGCCTGGGGCCAGTCACGAGACCTAGTTCCAAAAAACAGCTGAGCGTGGTGGCGCACCTGTCAGCCCAGCTACCTGGGAAGCTGAGACTGGGGATTGCTTGAGTCTGTGGTACCCCAGGCAACGGGAGCCTGCGGTTCCACTGGCAAAAATAGCAAGACCTAGTCTCAACAAAAAATAAATAAATAAAATAAATAAGATAAAATAAACTTCCGTGGGTTCTTTCCAACCATCCCCAGTCTTCTCAACCAAAATCTGAAGTCAAAGCAAGACTCTCAGAGTGCAGACTAATTTATTTCTAACAAAGTGGTTACCTATTTACTACAAAAGAAACACGTAAGTAAAACTCCAAATTACTTTAACATTGTCCAAAACCTTTCTTAACATTGTACAAAGTCCTTTCCGAGATTGCCTAAAAATCCTCAATCTCTCAGTCCTGATCATCTCACCAACATCGGTCAGTCAGAGTTCATCCCCACGTTTTCGAAGACATCTTCCTTTGGCTGCTTCTTTGACGTGCTCCAACTCTTCCATGCCGTCTTCTCCTTGTCGTCCTCCTCCAGGTAGTAGAAGAAACTTCATGGTACTGGAACCAACAAAGTTCACCTTCTTTTCAGACCTTCACACGGCCTCTTCCAGATACAAGTCAAACTCAGAAAAACAAACTCCAACTCAGAGTTCAAATCTGCAAACTCCTTATCTTCCTTTAACACACATGCTCCTAGCCTAGACCAGCCAAAGGCTGCAGGCCCCAGGCCTTGGCCACATGGCCAAGCTCACATGGCTCACATCTTAATCCTGCAAAGTCCCTGACCAGCTCACAAAATGCCCGATCTCAATCCCAAATCATAATTTTAATTGAATCCCCATTCTTTGTTGCAAACCTCTTTATATATTCTTTCTGTTTTCCCCACCTTCCAGGAAACAGCTCCTGAATTATTATATTACAAAGAAAATAACCTGTTTTACTTCTTCCTTCCCCTTGTGTCTTTCTGAAAGGAAATTCTAATCAAGGCCATTCTCACATTTTAGCATATCTTCCTTGAAATCTGCTATCTTAAACAGGAGACAATGATACCCAGGGTGGGTAGGCACACCCCTATCAGTACGGGGAGCTTAGAAGGGCCTAAACTGTTCCTTCCATCAGCAAGCTTTCAGTGAGTGCCATCCGCATGCAGGCCTGGGGCTGGGAACACAACTGTGGCTAGGCAGACCCAGCTTATGCCCACTTGGTACTGGTAATGTACAGGCAGAGATGCCAAGGTTAGGGGTCTGCCCTTGGTGACATCCCATCCCACTGAGGGTGGGCGACCGCCCCAGAGATAGCCACTCTGATGTAACCAGGTGCTGGCAGGTCAGAGACCTTACAGGTACATCGTGGTGTTCCCTTGCTTGTCTCTGTTGCCATTCACCCCCTTGATTTGTCACCCAGTATCATCTGCCAAAGGCGGTTGGTCTCTAGAAACACCTGAGTTTAAGAGACCAAGAGATTGTATATAAAAATTCACTTTTTTGGTTTCTCTTGAAAAGTTAGAGGGTCTGACCACACTGGGCCCTCTGCCTCACCAGCCCACTATCTGCTGTGGCTGAGGCTGTCCTTTGGAAGGGCAAGTGAGCACAGCTTCCCAGCCCCCTACCTGAGAGTTTCTGCCCTCCTGCCCCATCTGCGTATTCTTGTCTGGGTGTTGATAGCAAGGGGCACACAGCCAGGTTGCAAGTCCTCTCTGTCCTCAAGTGGGCCATTGGGTTTCAGTTTCCCAGTCTGTAAAATGGAAATATTAACAATTCTCAACCTGAAGCTCATTGTGTTAAATAATACACAACAAGCAAAGCCCATAGAACAAGGCCTGGTTCATTGTCTTCAATAGGTGTAAATGGAGAGCTGCCCTGGGGTGGGAGAGGAGCAGGGGGAAGAGAGGCTCCAACTCTGACTACTTCCCTCCCCACTCCACCCCCACTCCCTACCCTACCCCAGCCCTGGACAGCTGTCTTTCTTGCAGGGGCCAAAGCCTCCCCAAGTTTCTTAAAGTTTCTCATGCTCCTCCTAGCTACTTTTACAACCCCAGACCTCTAACATCCCTTCCCCTCCACCACACCCAGGGCAGCTCAATGGCACTGGAGTCTGACAGCCAACATCTGTTCAGCCTATATCCCCTCACTCCAGATATGTGCCAGGTATGGGACCAGGTGCTGGGACACAGAGGATGCCTGCTCCATGCTCAGTCTACCAAGGAACCATACACCACATGATCTCACAAAGACCAGAGTAATTGCAGATGCACCCTCTGAAGACAAGGAGTTCCTATATGGGAGAAGAGAAAGTCCTAACTGAAATTGGAGATGTTGAGCAGTACTTCTCAAGTGCAGGGAACAGAACCACCTATGGGGCTTTTTAAACAGACTGCCAGGCCCCACATTTCTGATTCCTTAACACTAGATTTGACCCTGAGTATTGGCATTTTTTTTTTTTTTTTTGAGATTAGGTCTTGCTGTTTTCGCCTGTGGAACTGCAGGCTCACACCGCCTGGGGTACCATGGACTCAAGCAATCCCCAGCCTCAGCTTCCCAGGTAGCTGGGATTACAGGCGCGCACCAACATGCCCAGCTATTTTTTGGGACTAGGTCTCGCTATGTTGCCCCAGGCAGGTCTCAAACTGTGATCCCCAGTCCCAGCCGCTTCATAGGCTGAATCTTACAGGCACGTGCCACCGTGCCTGGGTAGGCATTTCTGATGATGTTGGACAGGCTCCCCACTTCAAGACCCACTAACTTAGAGGAAGCTCAATGAAGAGGTGACATTTGAGATGAGACCTGAGTTAATGAGGTGGGTGGAGGAGGGCATCAGGGAGCAGAAGCAGCACGTTCAAAGGCACTGGGGCTATTAACAGACTGAGAGGCACTCCAGGGCCCCCAAACTTGTATGATCTAAAGGGATTCTGCCATTTGCCACATAAAGACAAAGCATATTCTCTGCAGGAAAGATCTTTGATAGAGTGATTGTGCATAGATAGGGAAGAAAAGAAAGGATATATTTTCCCAAGAAAACACCCAAAGTTACCCATCCCCGTGTGGGTAAAAGCCAGCCACACAGAGTTGGTCTGAAGCAAGGCCACTAAGACCTGAAAACTTACAAGTCTAAGGCATCTTCTGGTACGGACCCATAGATAAAGGCAGAAGGGGCCAAGCAAGTCTGGGATGAAAGAAGCAAAATCAGCCGGGCACGGTGGTTCGTGCTTGTAAGCTTCAGCCTATGAAGTGGCCGGGGCTAGGGATCGCAGTTCGAGTCCCGCCTGGGGCCCGTAGTGAGACCTAGTTCCAAAAAATAGCTGGGCGTGGTGGTGCGTGCCTGTAATCCCAGCTACCTGGGAAGCTGAGGCTGGGGATTGCTTGAGTCTGTGGTACCCCGGGCAATGTGAGCCTACGGTTCCATGGGCAAAATTAGTGAGACTTAGTCTCAAAAAAAATAAATAAATACAAATAAAAAATAAACTTCAAACTAGTTTGCCTCAATTTACCCTCTTCTAACTTCCGTGGGTTCTGCCGGGCACAGTGGCTCATGCCTGTAAGCTTCAGCCTACGAAGCGGCTGGGGCTAGGGATCGCAGTTTGAGTCCCGCCTGTGGCCCGTAGCGAGACCTAGTTCCAAAAATAGCTGGGCGTGGTGGTGCGCGCCTGTAATCCCAGCTACCTGGGAAGCTGAGGCTGGGGATTGCTTGAGTCTGTGGTAACCCGGGCAACGAGAGCCTGCGGTTCCACCGGCAAAACCTAGTCTCAAAAAAAAAAAAAAAAAAGAAAGAAGCAAAATCAAAATGATACAGTGATGCATAGATCTGATAAAGAGCTAGCTACTCCTGTTACTACAGACTTGCAGATCTTAACAGAGAGCTAAGTAGTACTTTGATTTGCATACCTGCCTGACAGGACTTTCCCCTCCAGGGGTTCTCTTGGTGGGAAGGAAGGGTATATAGATAGGGCTGGAACAAAGGAAGGGGGTCAGACATTTTGGGAGAAAAGATGGAGGACCCGAGACCATGAAGGAGGCCTCAGGTCAGGGCTTTGGCCCGGGCCGGTAGCATGACTTTCAGTAAGCCTAAGCTGAATGTGCCTACTGGGAGCTAAAGAGGTTGGAGATTTGAACTCCATGTTGGAGTTTGTTTTGCTGAGTTTGACTTGTGTCTGTGAGAAGCCGTGTGAAAGTCAGGCCTGAGAAGAAAATGAACTTTGCTGGTTCCTGTACTATGGAGTTTTTTCTCCTACCTGGAGGAGGTCAAGGAGAAGACAGCATTACACTCTCGACTGCCTGCTTGGAAGACCTGGAGCACGCCAGAGGAAGATGTCTACTCTTGGAGCACACGTAAATGAACTCTGAAGGATAGGATAAGTGGTGAGGTTAACAGGACTAAAGAACTGAGGGTTTTGGACAATCTAGGGGAAGGACTTTGGGCAGTGTTGAGAAAGGTTTTGGACAATGTTGGAGTTATTGAAGTTTTTCTTATGTTTCCTTTTGTAGTAAATAGGAATTCACTTTGTTTAATAATAAATTAGTCTGCACACTAAGAGTTTTATTTAGGCTTGGAATTTTAGTAAGAAGGCTGGGTATGATGGGAAGAACCCACAAATTTAAATGCCTTTAGACTACAGGAGTTGTAAAAGTTACAGTTAAGGGCAAGCAGCTGTGAGTTCAAAATGTGGATAGAGCTGAGAGAAGCTGGTGGCTGGCATTTGCATAACAACAGTAGGTGGTCAGTGAAAATGCAAGGTACTACAGCCTTGAGCCTGCATTTAGGGTAAAGCTGGAAAAAGAGGATTGTTAAGTTACTGGTAATAGTTTATAGTTAAAAAGTCTCTCTTCACCCAGTAACAGTTTTGGCAACGCTGGTGGGTGTTAGTCTGCCTGGGAGAAGCAGGTAGAGGATTTAAGTTAGAAAGTCTCTTTACCCGATAACACAAATACAAATCAAATTAAAACTTGCTATTGTCAGCCTCCCCACAGGTCTCTCACTCACATCACTTCCAAGTGTCTTTACACATCTGACTCCACATGTCTCCTCTGAGGCGTTCAAGCCTCTGGTCTAAGTTCAAAGTCAACTGTGTCCCTCCTTTGTGTCTGCTCCAAGTCTTGTGTATCTTCAGCCATCACTCAGCTCCTCACCTCATTAAGTGGGGCAGGAGCCTTTTCATGGAGACTCCTTTGTTGCAGAGCAGCAGGTACAAACTAGTACAAGAAGACAAGACCAGTCAGTGTAGCTGACACGGGAAGAGGGAAAGGGATGGTAAGTCTTGATCCTAGAAGACTGGAGAACCACTGAGAATTTCAGTGGTACAGATGGATTGGGAAAAATCAGATGGACTTTCCAGCAAGTTCTCTGGAATGCGGTACATAAAAGAAACAGCTGTGGTGGCAAGAATGAGTGGAAGGAGATTATTAGCATGCTAATAATCTGTAGTTGTCCAGACTGTGGGGTGGCGGAGAGCAGGTGACAAATGTGAGGGGTATTTAGAAAGAAGGCTCACTGGTGTTGGATGATAGGTTCTGGAGAAGTGGAGCCTGGAGGCCCTGCAGGACAAACCACCCCCAAGCTTCAGTGGTTCACTGCAACAGTCTGATATGCTCAGGCATCTGCACCTGCAGTTTGGGCAGCACTTGATAGGGATGGCTCATTTCTCAGTGGGGCCGAGGTGGCTTGCAGATTAAGTGGAGTCATCTGCCCCTCTGGGACAGTGGTGCTGGTTGTCTGCTGGAACCTCAGGTAGGGGTGGATGTCAACTGAGACAATGCTACATGGCCTCTCCATGTGACCACTTTCTCCCATATAGTCTGGTGGCTGAGTTCCCAGAGCCCAGGTCCTAGCAGAGAGAAAGCAGAAGCTACCAGTTTCTTAAGACCTGGGCCTGAAATCTGGCCCAGCCTCACATCCATGGTGGTCTCTTGGAGTCCCTGAGCCCATGTTCCAGAACGAGGTCAGAAGCCTCTCACTGGAGGAATATCCAGTAACACTGAACAGTGGAAGCATTGGAGAAGGATCAAACATGGGGAGAGACCAGAAATCTAGATTTGATGGAGGTAGAGAGGACCCTCACCAGTGGCAGTCTAAGATGCCTTAGGGCTCCCTGCCCCCAGAGCCTGGCATGGAATAACCCTGCCAGATGCAGCACCTATCCTACCAGCTTCCATGTCTCCTGCCAAGGACAACCCCTCGAGTCTGAGGGTGGGGTGACTAAGTAGAAATCCTAAGATCACTCTCCTCAATTCTCCTGAGTTCCCAGCCCTATCCCAAGACCCTCCTATCTCAGACTGGAGGGGACATCTTCACAGTGGGGTTGTACAATGGGGCTCTTAGTTCCGGAAACTGCTGCCCTGTTCCTAAATCTTGAATCCTCTCACTCCCTACTGCCTCCACCCCCAGCAAATCATGTCTCTGACCTGAGCCACAGCCCCATCTCTCCTAACGCTCTACTGGCTTCTACTCCTGCCTCCTGATAGAATATTATCCAGAAGAGTCATTTAAAATATTAATTTGACTCCTTACTGCCTCTGTTTAAAGGTGACCCTTCAGGACACCTATGTTATGATCCAGAGTCCTGGCACGGGGCCTACAAGTTCCTGCAAGATCCAACCTCACAGTAATCTTCTAACATACCAGTTCCTTCCTGCCTCAGGGTCTTTGCACTTGTTCTTTCCTCCCTAACTCTTTATATGACTGACTTCTCTTCCTTGTCCTTTAGGGCTTACCTCAAAAGTTTCCTTCTCAAAGAGGCCCTCCCTGAACAGCTTACAAAAAAGGAGACCTCTCTTCCCCATATTTTATCCAACTCATTCCCCTCTTTTATTTCCTTCTTAGCACCACTTATTCATTTAACAAACAGTAGCTTAGCATTATTTTGTACCAGGCATTATTTGGGGGCACTGGGGAACACAGAAGTGAACCAAATTTGCTGCAGAAGTACCTGGGACTAATCCGTGGGTCTCATTTCTACTTTGACAATACTTGCTTCTCATTATCTCATCCAGGCATGGGCATTAAATATCACATGTACAATACACCTCTGCTCCAACCCAAATCCAAAAAAGCATAACCAACTGTGTGCGGATGGCACCTGGCTCATTGCATCTGAAGCTGAATTTCTGATCTTCTCCAGGGTCCACCATGGGGTGGCCTCCCTCTATTCCTGATAGGGTGTGCCCCCCCCCCCACTGTCTCCTGTTTAAGATTGCAGGTTTTAAGGACAGGTAATGTTAAAATGGGAGAATGACCTTAGCTGGAATTTTTCTTTAGGGGGATGCAGGGGGAAGAAAGAAGTGTAACAGATTTCCTGGAAGGCGGAAAATCAGGGTATATAAAGGGTGTGCAAACAAAGAGATGGATTTGATTTAATTTGATTGGGATTCCAATATGGAGAGAGGATAGAGAGGAGAGATGGAAATTAGCCATCTTGTAAAGATGTGAGCCATGTGAGCTTGGCCATGTGGCCACCAAGGGCCTGCAACCCTCGACTGACCCAGACTGGCAGCATGTGTGCTGAATGCAGTTAAGGAGTTTGCAGATTTGAACTCCGTGTTGGAGTTTGTTTTGCTGAGTTTGACTTGTGTTTGCAAGAGGCTGTGCAAAAGTTAGGCCTGAAAAGAAAGTGAACTTGGCTGGTTTGGCACCATGGAGTTCCTGCTGCCTAAAGGTGACAAGGAGAGGACAGCGTGGAAGACAACGAGGAGCATTTAAAGGAACAAGTCTTCAAGCGTCTGGAGATGGACTCTGTCTGGACATTGGTGAGATGATCAGGACTGAGAGACTGAAGATTTTGGGGCAATTTGGGAAAGGACTTTAGACAATATTGAGAAAGGTTTTGGACAATGTTGAAGTATTCTGAGTCTTACATGTTTCTTTTGTAATTATTAGGATAATTAGAAATCACTTTGTTAGAAATAAATTAGTCTGCACTGCACTGATAGTCTTACATTGGTTTAGTATTTTAGTTGAGAAGGCTGGGGATGGTGGTAAGAACCCACGAGTGAAAAGTTTAAACTGTGTTTTAAAGTTTTTCTTTTCTGCAGTTTTTGGAGCTGAGAGCAGTTGGCTGGCTTTTGCATATCAATGGTAAAGGTGATCAGTGAAAATGCTAATGAAGAGTGTGTAGCCTGCTTTAGAGAGAAAAGCTGTATCCAGTTAAGGTTAAAGGTAATTGCAAAGGAACTGCTTGTAGCCTGCTTTGGAAAAAGAAGCAAGCAGATAGAGGTAAACAGTTAAGTAAAGACAGAAAGTCTTCATTTTACCCAGTTTCATTCCCAGATCTGCTCTATCCTTTCTTTCAGTGGCACAGTCCAAAGTTCTGGAATAATTTTGGATCCCTCTTTCCAACTTATCAACATGATATCAGGTCAAAATGGGACAGAAGCCTCAACTGCCAACAAGCCACATTTAAAATGTGGCTTCTGCCATCCAGGTTCCTCCGGTCCGCACCACCCACTAGTAGCAGTTGCCATTCAAAATGCAGTTTAACGCAGTTTATTTACAAGGGAATATTAACAGGGAAAACAAAAAGTCCTTAAAGCCACAAGTGGCAGTTATCTTACCCCAGTCACCATTCTCCGTCCCAAAGGTCCCAAAGACCCATGTCCATGATGGTGCCCCTTTGCCCCTCCAAACCTGAGGCAGGCACTCTGCAAATTCCAGTCTTTCGCCCATGTCTTCCCTTTAGTTCTTCTCTCTTCAGTGTTCCGAGCTGCTCTGCTTCTCCAAGGTGCTTCACACTTTTCCCACAACTGCTGATGCACAAATCAGT
>PVHY01010547.1:39864-51582 GCA_004024945.1 Uropsilus gracilis
TTTTACAATATATGATTGTATAACTGCTAATTCCCATGGGAATACCCCCCCACACCACATATCCCCTGGTCTCTTTGCCTCCTTTCTTTTTGCTGTTTGTCCTTGTTTAGTCCTTTAGTCTTTTTTTTTTTCTTTGATCCATTTCCTCGTCCTTGGTGAGGGTGCGATTTCCCCTGACTTGGTAGAACATGTTTATCATTCCTGTACTGCTTTTGGAGCACCTTTGGTCTTGGTGGGTCTATCTCCGCAGTTTGTGCCACGTTTTGTTGCTCCTTCTGTCATGCTTCAGGTCTTTGGCTTTGGGGGCACGACTCCGCCTTATATTTTGGAAGAGCAGATCCTCGAAGGGACATCCATCAGCTGATGGTAGGTCTCCTCCCTTGGGGCTTTGCTGTGGGGACAAGCCTCTTTTTTTTTTTTTTTCTTTTCTTTTTTTTTTTTTTTTTTTTTTTTTTTTTTTTTTTTTTTTTTTTTTTTTTTTTTTTTTTGAGTCTAGGTCTTGCTATTCTAGGGCTATCTTTACCAGGCCATCCTTGTCTTTCCTCTCCCCAAAAGTCTCTCTCCTCTAGTATCTGCTCCTTTCTTTTTTATCTTTTTTTTCTTTCTCCTGAAAGCCACAGACTCCACTTTCCCTTTATACATCCTATCAGTGATACATTCTTTCTTCTGCGTTCACACCGAATTTGCAACAAAGTGAAAGAACCCTTCCTGTTTAGGCCTCCTTTACCTCTGTGTTTTTCAGACACAGTTACGGGCTGTGTAAAATGTATCGATGCCTAAATTTTAATACTGCAATATTGGCTTCAAGACTGCCCATATTGAGGTCTTGGCTTCAATACTGTCCAAACTGGAATACTGGGTTCCTGGCTTCAAGCACATTCTATCTTTAGGTCTACCTTTGAAATATATCCAGGACCTACCGCCACCACTCTAACCTAGGCAGCTGTCGCCTTCCCTGACAGCAGATCCTCCAATACCATATTTTCATTCAGTTTTGCTTTGCTGTAATATTTTTTGTAACATTGTTAAGAAAAAAAGTGTGCTCCTAGCCAAGGTCACTGTGTGGGTAGAGTTTGCACCTTCTCCCCATGTCTGTATGAGTTTCCTCCCATAGTCTCCGTTTCCCTCCCCCATCCTGTGGAGGTGGACATTGCACTCACTGGTGTGTCTGGACTGTCCCAGTAGAAGTGACCGTGGATGTGATGTGTCCTGTGGTGGAAGGGCATCCTGTCCAGGGTTGGTGTCCTTTCTTGCTCCCTGAGCTGCTGGGACAGGCTCCAGAAAGGAATTCCTAAAAAGGAACAAGAGGCTTGAAAAAATAGACGAATGCAAATGATTGTTTCCTACAAGATCTGTTTTGGGTCTTTATTTATATCTATGGGGATGTGTGTGACCAGAAATATGTTGCAGGAAATTAGTAATTAGCCGATGGCCAGATTGGTTTCATTATACATCACTTCACTTAGACTCTGTTCCCATAAATCTATCAAGCGTGTTAAGTGACAACTTAATGTAGCTATGGCATCTGAGCCCATCTCCAGCATCAGCCTGGCCCAGGACAACCAATACCAGAACAGTGACCTTGGAAACATAAGTTAGATCACTAGCTCTGCCACAGCTCAAGGGACCACATCACCTCTCAGCCCTCCTCTCCTGGGACTCTCCCTTGCTCTGCTCTAGTTTTCCTGGCCTCCTTGTGGATATTGTTAAGCCGCCACAAACAGACTCTCAGAGAAATAGGCAAAATGCAAAGTTTTATTAAAAAACTCAGCTGAGGGCACTTGGGTCTCAGAAGGAAGGTCAGACCCAAGGCCCCGAACTTTGTTGATGCAGGCAATTTATAGGTTTTGCAAAAGTTCAAAATACATTCCCTTATAGCGGCAGTTTCCTGCTTGACACAGTACAAAATTGGCATAGAATACACAAAATTGGCATAAAATACAAATAATGACACTCTGAACATTCCTAAGAGATAATACCTCCATGAGACTAGGCTTTTCACCTCAGATAAGTTCTTTTTCTTCTGCCAAGCTGTTTTCTTCCCTCTTGGGGAAGACAGCTATGTCCGCTTATTATCTTGCTTTTAACTTTCCCACACACACAGCCTGGCCTGAGTTAGTGAAAGCTAGGAAAAGTTATACAAAGACCTAGTTGAGTCTCCTTCGACCTTGAGATGCCAGCATCTCAAGCCAACTTTTAGGCCTAGCGGTTAACACTTTAGGTTTCAGTCTTGAGGGGGGTTTTTACACTCACTCAGGATTTTTTTCTCAATTTTTCAGGTATAACCATGCCAGGCACCTCCCATCTTAAGACTTTACACTGTTTCCGTGATCCCTAATCCCAGTGAGGCTTCTCTGCTCACTGTATTTCGCTACTGAAGTCCTCACGCTAACCCTCTTATGTTCTTCCTCTTCTTTGCTTTCCTTCCTAGTAGTTTTTACCTCCTGTCACGCCACATATTTTACTAACTTAGTTTACTCAATGTCTGTCTTCACTTAGTAGAACAAGCTCCCGCCACCTATTTTGTTCACTGCTATGTTCTCCAATGCCTAAAATAGGTACCCTAGTTGTGGTGGTCCAATTTATGGTGTGTGTTTTTTTTAATTTATAGCTTTTTGATTTTATGATAATGTGAAAGCAATTTGCATTCCATAGAAACTGTACATTGATTTTGAATTTTGGGTTTTCCAGTGCAGTCCTCTCTCCTAATGCTGTGCTATGTTGCCAGCCAGGGTCCTGGGCAGGCCCGTGATCACAAGAGAAACAGCTCCCTACAGGCTGCTTTTCCCTTTCACCGCAATAGTTAATAAAATACACAAGCTGTTTCACACCTTAGTATAAAATAAGCTTTGTGGTAGATGATTCTGCTCAACTGCTGGCTATGTTAGTGTCCTGAATACCTCGAGGGTGGGAGAAGCTATGCTAAGGCATTTGGTATCTTAGTTCTAGTTAATGCATTTTTGACTTGTGATATTTTCAGTTTACAATGAACTAATCAAGATGTAGTAACCCTCTCATTCCTCCAGGAAGATCTGCGCTCAAGGGTCAGGTGAGAAGGGACAGTAGACTCTTAGCAAGTGAATGTTGCTGATTTTAACAGAAACAACAACAAGATCTAAAGCACCCTAGTCAGTTGCTAGTTTATTGTCTGTCACTTATGGTAGAACATTTTAGATGAACAGGGTACTGTTTTTCTGCAAAGCCTTGTTTATGCTGAATCTCCAGCACCCGAAACAGTACATAGTAGGCACTCAAGGAGAACAGATTGAAAACAATTGCTGCCAATGACTTTCTCAGCTGTGTATCTGCTATAAGTGGAATAAAAAACACCTGCCTTAAGGTCTTGCTTGTTGGGTTTAATAATATAATGGGTATAGCAATGCCTGGTATGTACACAGTAGGTGTTCCGTAAATATGGTACATTCCTCTCTGTTTTCAGTCTCCATTCTGCCTGCCTGTCTTCCTCCCTGTCCTGCGTCTCTGGAGAGCAGAAATACAAACAAAGGTTTAAGCACACTGTTGGGCACCACACAGACTTATAAAGGCACACCTGGATGTTTGCAGAACCCACAGCAGGACTGGCATCCCCAGAATCCTCTTCAGAGAAAGCATTCTGCTCTAACTTCTCCAGCAATGATTTTCTCTCAAGCCCTCTTCCACACTCTCCCAGACTCCCCTCCCCAGAAACTTTATTAACCATTCTCCTAGTACATTCTTAGGAAGGGGCAAGGGAAGAGAGGAACTGAGAAGCAAGAAGAGGTCCCTGGACACACAGGTTGAGGACCAGGCCAGAAAGATAGGCTCTTCTATGTGAGTGACCCGGCAGTGAGATATGGGGTAAAGAATCCATCATGCTGGATTGAAAGTGGAAAGAAAGTCACTTTCTTCTGGGGACAGTGCATATGGCAAGATAAAGAAGAATGTAAATATTATCAATTACTAAATTGAAGAGGTGAGTGATATTTTCATAGTCATTGTACTGACACTGTCATCTTCTGGAGGTTTTATCCATGGAACTATTCTTGCAACTTCTCTCTATAATTGAAGCTTTTTGAAATAAAAAAAGTTGGGGGAAATAGAAGCAGTTGCAGAGATACTAGTAGCCCTCTGAGTAACCATTCTTCCTTTCTTATACTTCGATTTATGGGAACATACACCCAGTTAGAGAACCACATTTCTCCAAGTTTCCTGTAGCTCAAAAAAAGTCAATGAGAGGCAGGTTGTTGTCTCAGAAAACTCTTTAAGAAAGGGACAGACAAGGAGCAGGTGCTCCTCTTGCCCTACTCCCCTCTTTCTGCTTTCTGTATGACCATGCTGCTTGGCGTAGCAGCAGCCACCTTGGACCATGAGGTGACCTTGAATGTGAAATCCTGTGCTAAGATCAGTAGAGCAGGGAGATAGGAATGTGGGTCTATGATGACTTTAGAGTCATCACACAGACTGCAGACTGCCACTGCAGGATTCCTTGAGTAAAAATTCTTTGAATACCTGCTTTAATGAAGCTTTTGTACTGGTAGCCTAATGAACTTTCTCCCTGATTCAGAATTTAACCCACTTTTTGTTTCCTTTATACTCTGGATGTTCCCTTCTTCCAAAACCCAGCTCAAATGTCACTTGCTCATGGAATTTTTTTCCTGAATGAGATTTTTCTCAGCAAAGGATCCCACAGCTTCCTATGGTGTTCTTAAGTTCCCCAATAGCCCACGGACTCTTGACTACCCATTGCTTCGGCCTCTGTTTCCAGTTGTCCTCTAATGCCCTCAGTGCCCTGTTACCACTCTCCAGCTTCTCCTCCTGTCTTTATGCTGCTCCTTCCTGGCCTCTCCAGGTCCTCTGCCTCTGGTTAGCACCATGCATGAAGGATTTTGGGCCTTGGGATTCTGTTCTGGACCCTCTCACTTTCTCTCTCCACGTTTCCCTAGGCAGTCACAACCACATTGTTGTTTGAGCCACCATCTCTGTGCTGATGACTCCAAATCCAGTGACCTGCTGGACTGACTTGAACTGGGACAATTATTAAAATTTCAGAAGTTTTGTGAGTCAGTTGTGAAAGTCATTATCAAACATTAAATTGTATAAGTTTATGATTGTGTGAAATACGTTAAAAACAAAGATATATGCTCAAAGCATAACTTGCTAATTATATTACTTTATCTATGCCCTTAAGATTATTTTTATCTATTTTATCTGGGTGATGTGAATAAATGTTGCATAAGGGTTACTGCTAGGCATTATTCTCAATTCTCTACTCAATGAGATCACACAAACAGCTGGAAATCAACCACTGTGGGAGAATTTACACCTCAAGTACCAGCAAATTCCACAGGTCAAGTCATTTCTCTACTTGGAGAGTCATATGTTGAAAGATTTCTGCATACACCATTGGCTAAGTCTGCACCAGAAGCCAACATGCAGTGACTCCTGAGCTCCGGATTCAAATAAGCTAATGCTTGCTAGACACCTCCAGTTTGTCCACCAGGCTCCACACTTTCCTCGTGCACCAGAGAAGCTCAGTGTCATCTCTACAAAATTGTCCCACCACACTCAATGCTCCCTTCATTTTGCAGCAAGGCCATTCACCCTGCTGATTAAACAAGAACTATACCAAATACCCAGTAAGTTACTATCAGGAGCTGTAAGCTAAGACCGGTCAGGACACATGCTAGAAATTAAGGAAATTTCATTCCACTCTTACCTGTCTTCGAACACTGAAGATGTCATTATTGACCTCTGGTGGGCAGCAGTGTCCCCCATTTCTCCAATATTAACTCTTAGAGACATTCTTTAAGAAATAACAGCAAGTTAATAAGTGAATCCCCTACCCCAGGCATCCCATGGGAACTAATATTTTACCAAATCTAATTTTGCCTAAGCCACTTCCTCTTGTTTGACTAGTTATAAAACCATTCCTTTTACCCTTTAAATAGATTTGTGAGATGTATTAACAGGGCTGGATGACAAATAGTTTCATTCAGTCCCAGCCCCTTTGACTAAGTCAATCTCTCTCGTTGTCTTTCCTAATTCCCCACGTCCTGGCTCTTTAAATTCTGGTGCCTAATGTGAGGCTTGAAGACTGCCAGTGCGTGGGACATCTTTTTCTCTTACCTTACCTGTCTACTCTTCCTTTCCAAGAGCTAGCAAACTCTCCAGGCTTGCTAATGAGCTTTCTATGGCAGTCAGTTACAGCCTGTTGGTTCCCCTTCCAGTTGGAAGAATGGGCCTTTACTGCCTTATGCTTATCCAAATTGAGCCTGATTTTCTAATATACATCAGTATTGGTCTTACTAGTAAACCCAGTTTTTGTCTTTATCTATAATTCTATATGAGAAAGGACCAAAGGCAGATAAAGCCATAGCCTTCCTTGAACAGTAAAGAGAGAAGAGCCAAGTGACCCAGGAAGTGCGCAAGGGCCTTGGAACTATAAGTATGGGAAATGCTCAGGGGGGAGAAAAATTAGATGAGCATTTTGTAAAAGTCATATGGCAGGTGTTAAATGCCAAGGGATGTAAGTATCCTAGAAAATATGTAAAAAATAAATTGCAATTTTTTCTTAGAATGTTACCCTGAACTAGGGAAACATGGCCTAATAAACTCTGGTGTCTGGGAGAGTGTAAGAGATCACCCAAGAGCCAGCATTTTTCTTTCCAGTATGGTCTACCATGCCGGTTCAAAATCCTGCCAGGCAGCTTCTAAGCTCCTGAGACTGGAGAACTTTGAATAAGGTAATCTTATCAGATCAGCAATACCTGATATGGTTAGCAGTTTACTGTGACTGCTACAACCAGAAAACAGTGAAAAGTATTAATTATGATCCTAACATAACTCAGGAAATGCTGTCTGACATAGGTGAGTGAAGTAATCTTACCAGAAAAACCTCTAAAAATTAAGTCCATTCTGACCAGAGGAGACAGCCTGCCAGTAACACATGGCAATGCATTCCAGATGAAAATGAAATGCAAAAACAAGGTCAGGATTCTAATAAAAGTTTCATACAATTTTGTGATAGAGTATACAGAGCAGTAGAACAAAGAACCTGAAATAAAGGAGCCAGAAATGCTTTAATTTGCACTCTGGTGTATGATAGAATTAATTCTAAAGTAAAATTAGTTTTTATACAGGGAGACCAGTATTAATGAGTGGATAAAAAGAACTCAAGATACCAGCACACCAACCAGCTTACCAAGCTGAATTGTTAGTCTTGGCTCTTTTTTTTTTTAAATCACAACCTCGGTAAATGGCCTTTGGGATACCTCCCTCTCCCTCCCTCTGACACCCCCTCCATTCACTCAAACCTTTCTCTTTGTTATTTGCTAGTCCGTGTAAAGTCCATTTCTTTCCTGTGGCAGTGTCCTTTCATTGGGTGAGGGACTGTGTTCTTGGGACTAGGTGAACTGTGCTGGTATGTTTTCAGTGTTAACCTTGCGTTGGGCAGCTAGTCTGTATTTATTTGTGGTCTGTCCATGTTTTCTCATCGCAGGCTATCATCTCCACTCCCTTCTGTGTTGTTTTGCTGCTTTACCTTGTGGTCTAGCATCAGGTTTAGGGGGTCTTACCCCCAACTAGTGTCGGTGAAGAAGTTTCTCTGTGAATACATGCATCTGTGAATGGCCATTGTAGATCATCTTCTCTACCTCAGTTTACAGCTTTGTTGTGGGGCTGATACTCCCAATCTTTGGCCTTCCTCTCCTCTCCCATGGGGTGGGGAAGGGTGCCTTGCTTTCCTAGAAAGCATCTCCAAAATGAGGTCTTGGCTCTTTCAGATCTGGTGAGCACATAGGTACACTTCATGACATTGTGTTTCCATAGTTGTTTCTCCAGTCTCACATGCCCTGGTTCTCTCAATAGTCCATATCCTGTGTCCAGCTCAGGCTTGTAGGCTAAATTTTACCTGGTCCCTCACCCATTCTGTGATGGGGTTTGTATTATGTATGTTCTTCCTCCTCCTGAAGATTAGCTGGATGAGAGTGAAGTGGAAGGGGCATTTCCCTCCCCCCCCATCTGCATGCTGGTACCTCTCTGCATAGGGGTGGGGACAGGGCCCAGATGGCCAGACATGTGCCCTCCCAAGCCTCCCTTGGGATGGGGGCTGGAGGAAACATGCCCCAGTTGATCTGGGCTGCAGATGGCTGCCCTGTACAACCATCTGCTGGTGGATGGGGCTAAAACTCCACCTGGCCCCCCTTCCCGGCTCTCCAGGCACAAGGGGCTTACCAAGGGTGTGTCGCTGCCTTTGCTCCCCACTGGCAAAGGTGCTTAGATGGTCCAGGACCCTGGGCAGGCAGGCAGCCCTTAGGCTGTCTGCTGGTGGGCAGGGCTTCTACCTTGGCTCTTAAGTCAAATGATTCAGCCTGTTTTAAAATCTTTTGCGACTGACTCTGGTCTGATTAGAGTTAATAAAGCCTGTTTTGCCGCTGCTTTTTTCAGCCTACAACTGCCTCAGCAGCTGATCTCACAGCCGCTGTCCCCTACAACCAGCTCAGTGCAGCTTTTTCCAGTAGCACTGGTTTTGACCTAAAAGTCTCTAAGAAAAAAGCTATGATCTTTCCTGGGGAACTGCTACTGGTTATTCAGACAGAAAAATCTAACTTATTTCCCTCAAGACACTGCGGTTTAATCATTGGCTAAAGCAACATTGCTATTCAAAAATTGGTAGTTCTTTCTAGCATCAATGACTCTTATTATCAAGTTGAGATTAAGTTTATGATATTCAGGCAGGATTCACTATTCAACCCCATAGTTCAGTAAATCATAAAGTCACGAGCTAACACTACCCCTCTGGGAAAGAGGAGGGAGCAGTACAGATGCTTTTTTTTTTTTAAATATAGTCTAAGTCTTATTTCGTTTCCACACCTAGTATGCCATTAATTCACAGGGAATGGGTTCCAACAGCTCAGGCTCCTTTCCACTAGTTCTCACAAAATGTGCTTCTCTGGGTGGAGCAGGTTGGCACTTCAGCTGAACCCAAGTACCTTTCTCTTTGGCTTCCTTTTTTTCTGATCATTTTCTTTCACACGTTTCAGGAAGCTATCTCGGCTCTTAAAAGTGCTTAATGTTTTCAATATGAACATTAATTCTCTTTGCAAGAATCTTGTCCTTGTTTACAACAACACCAACTGCATGTTGGGTAACATTATAGTCTCTTCCAGTTTTGTCATGGTAACATATATGGGGCATTCCTTTTTGAACTGTGCCCATGCTCTTGATGTCTACAGTATCACCTTTCTTGTATATTCTCATCTATGTGGCCAAAGGAACAACTCCATATTTTCTAAAAGGCCTAGAAAACATATAGCGGGTCCCTTTCCTCTTTCCCTTTGTGTTGGTCATTTTGGCAACTTACTGGAAGATGGCGGTTCTGACCTGAAGGCAATAGGCAGTATAGATGCTTTCTAAGTAAAAAAAACTTAAAACAAAGCCCCTTAAAGAGTTAATCATTCATTAATAACTTTTAAAGCACTGTGGCCATCACAATGGTCTGTTAAAAATGTTCCAAGACAATTATTGACATAGGAGATTCTTCTGAGAGTTAAAATCAGCTAACAGTAGTTATCTTTCACAAATTCTAAAGGAAAAGCAAGGACATGCACCTGGTGTAAAAAAATGTCTAAAATGTGAGATATTTTAAGTCAGCTTAATTTTGTGCTCACTAGTGAGCAACTTTGATGGGAATCATTGAAGTCATAAAAATTCCTTCCACTTGAGTCAGTCCCAATACAATAGATAACCGACCAGCCAGTCTGAAATCATCAGCTTCAATGAAAGAAAGGCTAAAACAAGTAAGTACACATTTTAACTCAGGAGTAATTAAAGCAAAGCCAGTTAAAACCTAGTCTGGGTAAATGGAATTCACCGGCATCTGCTATTTGCTGAAAAAAAAAAAAAGTCAGGAAAGTAAAGATTGCTTATTTTCAATTATCCTAGATAGCACAGACAAAGAAAAGTTTACCTGTACTGTGCCTTATGTTAATAATTTAACCTCAACATCTACATTATCAATGGAGAGTTCCTTTCCAAGGATTGAAAAACAACCCTCCAATTTACCAAGCATTTGTTTTCTGGGACAATCTATCCTATAATAAGAAAAAAATCTTTCTTTCCTTGTGTGACACTCTATGGATGCTACATTACTATGGGGTTAAACATTTAATAGATGTGCTGGTTCCATAGGGGGTTGGGATCAGCAATAGAAAGGAATGTGTTTGTAACTTTTGTCTCATTGTGGCATGTCTGGGTGTGCCTTTTACACTCTTTAAATAAGTTAAATAGCAACAATGAGCTATCTGGCTAGTTCAGTCAGTAGGGCATAAAACCCTTAATCTCAGGGTCATATGTTCAAGCCCCTCATTAAAAACTAAAATCAACTATATAGTAATAGTTCAGAAATTCTCTGCAGCTACTGTAGAAGTAGCCTTTATTAAAAATTGGACACATTTAATTTAAACAATTGGTTCTTTAAAAACTCAGAAAGAAACTTGTTTTATATGTGTGACCACTTTGTTTTTTCCTCCCATCAGTTTTATTTAATATAATTATATAAGACAACAATTGTAGTTTCAAAGGTTCTTAAAGGTTTTAAAAACTTTATAAAAATATTGTATTATATCTATAATCATTTTGCTTTAGTTAACATAATTATATAGGACACCAGTAAAAATTCTTAAAGGTTTTAAAAATATGAAGGTGACTTTTAAAAAGGTATGGCACTAAAATCCTAATTTCTACAAAATCTTAAAATTTTTGTTTTAACAACATAAGAATGACTTTTTTATAGGTCTGACACTGACATCTTAAAACTGAAATTAAGCCATTGTCAGCAGCTCTGGGTGTTTCTTTAATTGTTTGCTTATTGGCGGCACCTTTTATCCTGTTAAGGAACAATGTCAAGGTGCTTTAGTTAATTCTCAAAATTACTTGTTAAAATTTAAAAGGATTTGCTTAACTTAAAATATACATTATCAAAGTTAAAGGATAAATAGGTTTACAAATGTGTTCTTTAGAAAACATTAAAATATAAAGTTATAGATTTCTAGTAATTGGGTTTTTCATGTTTATCTTGTAGTATGATTCACATCAAAATTAAAATATAGTTTAAAATACGTGCCTTCTGACAACATATTTATTTGGGCTAGAACAAAAGGTAAAAAAATTAATATTTTTAATATCTTAGTTGCTTATAACTACAAAATTTTAGTGTGAAATACAACTTAAAATGTTTAAAATCTTAAAAATAAATTTAACAACTGAGTTCATTCACTACTTTACATAGTAAAAATATACAAAATAACCAGATTACAGTAAAATCTGGTAAGAGTTGTTACATCACATTAATTTTGTAGATTTAATTAGTTTGGTCATTTTAATAAAAGTTTGGTCTAGTTTTGAAAGAAATCCACAATTTAAAATGCTTTAAAAGTTTTTTTTTCTTCTCTGACTTGGGAGAAAGAGCCAGGACAAGTGGTAGATATTTGATTAACAAAGATAACTTATCTGTGAAAGCTAAAAGATTAACAAAGACTCTTGCCTGGCTAATGTAACATTGCAAGGTTTGAAGACTTTTCCCTAGTTTAGAAAAAAGTAACAGAAAAAGATTTTTAGATAAAAGAAAGCCTCTATAACCAAACTATCAACATTCTTAGTTTGGAGATTTAAAAGAAAAAACAGGGGCCGGCATGGTGGCACATGCCTGTAAACAGTAGCCTAGGAAGCCATGGTGGGGGG